>JAPYZN010001224.1:0-32706 GCA_030522865.1 Psyttalia lounsburyi
TTTTTTATTGCAGAATAATTGACTTTGATTTTAGACGTCTTGGCCTCCAGCCACCGCTCCCTCCGAATTTTCTCCGAGGCCATGCACATGTCCCGGGCCCTCTGGAGCTCCACCGCCTGTCTCTCTACCGCGACCTTCAAATCCTTCTGGAATTTCGCCTCCATCTCTTTAATCTTCCCCGCCAAGACATTACACTTTTCCGTCAATTTCCTCTTCTCCCGGATCAATTGCTCGACGAACTTCTGGTGGCGCTTTATGACGTTCTGATACTTCGTTTTTTGTGTCTCGACTAGGTTTTCATGGGATTTCCGGGCTTGATCGAGCTTCTCGCAGGCAATTTTCCTCTCACTCTTCAATTCCTCCTTCAAAACTTTGATCGTCTCCTCTCGATCCTCGAGTTTTAGTAATGCCGTTGCCAATTCCTCTCGCATTACGTCCGGAGATATTTTAGGGTCCTCCCTGATCCTGTGAGTAATGATTATTTAATTCCTTAGGTACTTCCCTGAGTACTTTCGGGGCTGAAAATATTGCAATACCTGAGAATTGTTTGTTCACTGATAATCTGGCTTTCATTTAGTAACTCCTGAATAGTTTCATGACTCCCATAATTCTCGGGAATAATGCAATCATTGTCCAGAGCTCCCAAGAAGGTCATAATGTCGTCGTAAGTCGAGCGAGAGGATGATTTATTGTCTTGAGATTCATCTTTTTCCGGTAAAACCTTTCACAGAAAATGGGATTTTTAGTGATAATTGTTGCAACGAATTGCTATTAAATTCGAGAATTTTTTTTCTATGAAATTGGAGAATTAATGATTTTATAGAAATTATTTTCAAGAAGACGAGTCAATTTTGCAAAACGAAATGGTCTTTTTCGTATTATTTCATGAATTTTTCTTTGAAGAGAACTTCTCATTTTTTCTAGGTTTTCAGGAAATATGAGAGTAATATTAGGCAGAGGGTTAATGGCCAAACAATTAGATAAATTTTATCAGAAATAATATGAAATCACCACGTGGGAATATCAACACCCTCACCTGGTCTGCAATATTAACACGAGCAGAAGCCGAGCTCTCTTGAATCGGAATAAACTTCGTTTCCACAGGTAAAACTTCTCGCTCCAGACTCAAATTCTTCTCCAGATCGTCGATCATACTGCAGAGCTGCTCAAAAGAGCAGGAATCCGGTTCGATGACATTTTGATTGCAATCAGGAGAGCAATGGATGACCTTTTTCTGTCCCCCGGAGTCGTCGAGCTGGGACTTTAGGTCGTCCTGAGAGCAATCCAGGCATTTTTTCCCCTGATTTTTAGGCGATTTTCCTCTGATCTCTCGGCAGGCATCTCTCAAGGAGGGCTTACTACTCCTGGAGGTCTTCCTCACCCCCGATAATTTATTTATCGGGGGCTTTGCACTAACTTTTGGATGCTCGATGTTAATCATCTTGAGGAGACTGGATTTGTTTCACTTTATTTTCAGTCCAATGACTCTTTTACTTGTTTTCTAATGAGAAAATAGAACCGATGGATGATTAATCGCGTCTAAATGTTGCCAGGGCGACCCCGGCAAGTTTGAACGGTTTGAATACTTGCGACCATTTGGGGTGGGTTCTCAAGATGTGAATACGCGGATTTCCGCCATATTTGATCGGATACGACCGCTCCGAGAGAATACTAGTCGTTTGCTGCTGTCACTTTTGTTGGTCTGCCCTAACCTAAGAGCTTTGAAAAAGTGGAGAAATTGAAATAAGGAACGTCAATTTTCGTAAATTAAGAGCTCTTTGGCGAAGAGAGTTATCATGATGTCGCGATCGGTGAGAGCAGAGACTCGGAGTCGTGCCAAAGATGATATCAAACGTGTTATGCAAGTCGTCGATAAGGTTCGGCATTGGTGAGGAACAATTGCATTATTCATCAACAAGTTTTGAATTAAAATAGCTCAACAATTGCACACAATTTAAGGTTTCGTAAAAGCCACAAAAAATCTGCACAGTAGGTTATTAGATTTTTTTATTTCAAGAAAATCTGAGAGTGGAAATGGAAATTGAGACTCGTCAGTTTTTCATCAATTGGCAAGAATTTGTTTTAGCTTATGGCACACGGATTGATTGCAAAATTTGTTGTCAACTGTTGAGCTACGGTAAATTGTTCACTTGATTCATTGGAGATCCTTGTCCCCGCAGGGAGAAAAAATGGGTCACAATAGGAGAGACGACGATGAAAATATACAAATGGGTACCCATATCGACACTAGAACAGGTACGAATTGGCGAATTTTCTTGATTTTTATTTTTTTTCAATTTGTTGAAGGTATTTCGAGTGATTTTTTGGTGTTTTGTTCCCTTTTTGCAGAAGAAAAAATCGAAATCGCTGGCTGAAAAAGAGAATGGAATACCGAGAAAGGGCATCGACTCGTCAAACTCAAATTTTGGCCTCACAGAGGATTCCAATACTTGTGAGTTGAGGTCTTTTTCCGGTGGAATCTTCTTTCTCCTTTTTTTCCAATAAAGAAATAATTTTCAATTCATATTAAAGTTCGGGTGCTCAGCTTCAATATAAAAAAAAGTTCATCCAATTTCACTCGATCGGTCCAGAGTTATTCATGATTGGAGTCCTTCCGTTTTACCCCACTGGCTTCTACTAAAATATTAATTAGCCATGCCAAAAAGCTTAATGATTTTCTCTTGCCCCAGGTTTTTCTACCGTTAGTGACTCTCAAGGAATCACTGATTTCTCGACACATTTGAATTTCTCCGAGGACTCGAACTCCCAAAACAGTGAACCAACGCCAAAAGTACTCAAGACTGATTGAAGATCTAATTGTATAAATGCCAGGATTCGTATATTCTATCAAATAAAACTGCAAATTCCAACCGACATTTTTATTCACGACAAAATTATGAATGAAAATGCATACAATTTTAGCCATTAAAATTCACCTGTGAATCAACGAAGGCACTTGGAATGTGTCAAATTCAAATGTTTTAACAACCTCAGACTTGGCTTTGTGCTTCGTTCAAAAATAGCTGGAATTAATTGTGAATTTATACGTGCGTAAACAGTGACGTGAATTTTCAGTATGTTAGAGCTGTCGATATGTAAGAAAAAATGATTATATTATAGGATATTTTTTTCTATTCTCAAAAGTAAAGGACGTTCCCTTCAGTTCATATAATTGATTAATAAAATTGTAAAAAAGTTATACCTCATTTTTTTTCCCCAACACCTTGACTATTTTCACATTTACTGATCTTCATATTTTTGATGTCCTCAAATTGTGCGACAAGAGTTGATCTTGACTTTTTTCCATGAAAAACAATTTTCATTCATGAAAATAAAGTCGATAGAAAATGTCTCAACATAATAAGTTGTACAGAAAAATATAATTCTATTAATGCTCTACGGAAGATTCTAATGTAATGTGCGAGAACTGTCGAGCGAGCTCTTTAGGATTTTCTATTGAATTTAGTCGTGTTCTCTTCGCTTTTTTTTTTATTTCAGTCAACATTTTTGAGGAAGGTATTGGCAATTGTTTTTGTAAACTACCAAGGCAGGAATTTTCCGTCGTGCTGGAGGAAGGAGCCGTTGTGGGACTCATTGAGGCCCTGAATGGTTTTGATCATGTCTGAGACTGAAGTGTTGGTGTCCAGTGGTGCATTGGCCCCTCCCATGTCAGTCCTGACCCATCCAGGATGCATGCAGGCGACGAGAATGCCATCCTCGAGTAGGTCAATGCTCATGGATTTGGTGGCTGCATTCAGCGCAGTCTAAAATAATTTCAGTGTATTAAACCAAATGAAGAACGAAAGGTAAAAGTGGATGAGATGTCTGAATGAGAGTGGAGACCTTGCTGCATCGGTAGGGATAGAATCCTCCCATGGTATTGTCCTGTATGCTGCCTATGATCGACGTCATATTGATAACAGCTGCTCTCTGCACTCCCAGGCCCTGCTTTCCACTGGCAGCTTTCTTCAGCAGGGGAAGGAATGCCTGAAATATTAAAAATAGAAATCAAGAACGTGGACACTTCAGACATTCTCTTAAATATTCATAGCTCGGGAATCAATTGATCAATTTTCCTTGGGCTAGACTGAGTAAGGGAAGAGAAAAAGTGTGAAATAAATTACTCTATTTATAGAATCATTTTAATTTTAATTATAATGTAGGATTTATATTAATATTGTCGTTTTAAGTATTTTATTTTATAGGAATTTTTATAAGGAAAATGGTCTATTTTGCCGATAATTGTCTTAACGGTTGCAAAAATCCTGAGGCCTCACCTTCGTCAGCATGATGGGGACAACAGTATTGACGAAGTATACTTCGGTCAATTGCTCCTCCTTCACCATTCCAATTCTCGTGTATTTTGAGGCAATTCCCGCGTTGTTGAAGAGTACATTGAGACCCTCGTCGCCAACATTTTTGCTCACCAAATCGACAATTTCCGGGTACTTCTTTGTGTCCTTCAAGTCAATCTCGATTATGTGGACATTTTTTGACTTGTCAGCTATATTTTTCAGCTCCTGAAGGTAAAAACGAACTTGTTAATGACTAAAAATGAAATAAATTGAATTATTTTGTTATTTCTTTGAGAAATATGATGAATTTGTTCAACTAAAGATTGAAAGTTCTGGTTACTTTTCCAATATTCACTTGCAATTTCCCACATCAAATTATTTTACTAATGCCATAAATCACTGACATACAATCCACATCAAATTTTCTGTTGGTTCTTCGCTAAAATTATATTCAAATTCCGCCTAAACAAGTAACCATGTTGACTGTCTCTCCGCAAAGAGCAGCACCTCCAAGGCTGCCCGGCCCACTTTATCCCCGCCTCGCTGTTTTCCTGTTGAAACGCCATAAAAAATCCCAGACAATCGACTCACTGAGCTTGTTAAGCTTTCAGTGGCAACCATAGACTCCCCTCCAACGCTCTAAAAGCCTCAAAAATCGAGCCTAAAATCTCCATTGCTCAGTCCAATCTAATCCGCTGACGACTCGCTGAGAGCCCACACTTGTTCTCATTTCACTTCTAGCCGGTGGACACACAACCCAACACAACATGGCACCAATCGGTGAGTAGCCGCTGTCCCAATACCTCAACATTAATAACCCCCGCTATTACGTAAACCCCCCTTGCCTTCCTCATCTCCATCCCCCGAAGTAAAAAAAAAAAATCCAAAAATCCTCGGGGGTCAATACGCACCTGTGCCTTAGTGATGTCGCGACAAGTGGCGAAAATTTTTTCCGGTGGATTGGGCAACTGCGTCAAGTGTTGAACGAGCCCCAAGCCCAAACCCCGGTTGCATCCAGTGATAAGAATCGACTTCATAATTTTCAATGCCCAAAAATCTCCTCCAAAATCAATTCCTCGGAGACAAAATTCCAACAACCTCACAACGCGAACAACAACTCTTTTATCCTCCCCACGTCTCAAAGTGCAACATCTATCAAAAATCCGAGATATTCTGCCGCGTCACAGTCTCTCGTTGCTCGTTGACGTCACCACATCAACACTGAGCAATAATTATAATGGCGACTTGCACGCTGTTCTTCCGTGTTTCATCATTTCGAACGTGCGTTCGTCATTTTTCCACTGGATTGTTTATGAACGGAAAAACAAGTAAACGGGGGAGTCTCGTTGCAATGACCAATAGAACTCTCGTGGCCTGTCTCTGCAGTGAGTTTGATGAATTCTGCAATGATAAATCATCAGTTTGCAATACCTCTTTCCTCACTCCACAAAATCCGGCTCACAGTTCCATTATTTCCTGATTATTTTGGGGGATTTGGGGGTGTCATCCAATTAACCTAAACGTCTAAATTCCGCCGATGAGGCCGGTCCCCGGGCTATTATCCCTCCTCTCAACCCTGTTTTTAACAATTTTTTTGAGGGAGCGAGTGACGAAAGTGTCATTGACGTTTTTTCGATGGTTTTCAGCGGAAGCCAAGTATGACTACGATTTGGTAGTGATCGGAGGTGGTTCCGGGGGTCTTGCGGCCGCGAAAGAGGCCGTGGAACTGGGAGCCAAGGTCGCAGTCTTCGATTACGTGACACCATCGCCCCAGGGGACCAAGTGGGGTCTCGGGGGGACTTGCGTCAATGTCGGATGCATTCCGAAGAAGCTGATGCATCAGGCGGCACTTCTGGGCGAGGCCATCCACGAGGCAACGGCCTTCGGCTGGCAAGTCCCCGAGCCCAAGGGAATCATCAACGACTGGGCGGAGCTCACCACCGCTGTCCAGAATCACGTCAAGTCCGTTAACTGGGTGACGAGAGTCGAGCTGAGGAATAAGAAGGTCAACTACATCAATGCCAATGGCTACTTCAAGGACCCCCATACCATTGTTGGGGTCGATAAGAATGGAAAGGAAAAGGTCGTCACGGCTGATAAGGTTCTCATTGCCGTCGGCGGCAGACCCCGGTATCCGGATATCCCTGGGGCAGTCGAGTATGGCATTACTAGCGATGATATCTTCAGTTTAGACAGGGCTCCAGGAAAAACACTGGTCGTCGGTGCTGGATGTGAGTAGGAAAGGGCTTTCTCAAAGTCAATAATTAACATTTTCAATTATTGAAATTGCGACGATTTTTTTCACAACAATTTCCTAAAATTCATTTTGCATCTGCAATAATTTTGTTGATATAAAAAATAGGAATTCCGAATGTTTCAAAAATTATAATCATTAATTCTTGACAAGCCAATGGTGAAAGAAATAATGATTCATGAATTGTAAATTCAATCAATTTTCTTTTCTTCTTTTAATATTTCAATTAATAAAATTCCCGGGGGAAAAAATCAAAACAAAAAATGTGAAATCCACATGAATTAAAGTCAATAAGTTGCCTTTTGAATAAGATCTCATTTTGAGTGCGATAAAAATTTTTCGGTAAATTCAACGACCCATTTTGAAATGTTAACGATCGATGAGCCACGCAATCCAACGCAATTAGTCTAATTATCAGGAATTGGTTGAGGTAATTTTAATGTGATGGTGTTATCTTGATCGTATTTCTCCCCTAAAGCAATTTGAATTAGAATTATTATTAACAATTTGTTGACGAAATTGTAATGGTGATGTTTACCAGACATTGGCCTTGAATGCGCTGGCTTCCTCAACGGTCTCGGCTATGATGCAACGATAATGGTGCGATCGATAGTCCTCCGTGGATTTGATCAGCAAATGGCAAATCTTGTGGCTGAGGAAATGGAGCAAAGGGGGGTACATTTCATTTACCAAGCCAAACCCAAGGCCGTCGAGAAACAAGAGGATGGGAGGCTATTAGTTCATTGGGTAGATAAAGTGAGTATCGAGGGAGACTTTTTTTTTAGGTTCATGGAAGTAATTCCCAAGAAATCTCCAGCTACAAAACTGTAAATTGCTCATAATTAATTGCATCATCTCTCAAATGATAGGACGGAGAAGTGCATCAGGACGTCTACGATACGATATTATTCGCCATTGGAAGGCAGGCCTTGACGCCTCAATTAAACCTCGACAATGCCGGAGTAAAAGTTGTCCCTGAAACTCTGAAGATCGATGCTATAAATGAACAAACTAATGTGAACAATATTTACGCTGTTGGAGACGTTCTCCACGTGAGTCATTCCCACTACTTCAGGAGTAATTGTAATGAGTAGAATTATTGGTCGCGAATGGAAGCATTTTAATCATTCAATCGTAATTTCTTATTCCTAATGGAATTGAATAAAAAAAATAAACAAAATGGAGGATTCGGAAGGAATACAAGAGTAATTTCCCCCCATTTGTCTGTGATTTCAGAAACGACCGGAACTCACTCCAGTTGCCATTCACGCGGGAAAATTACTTGCGAGAAGGTTATTCGGTAATTCTACCGATAAAATGGACTACAACAATGTCGCCACAACTGTTTTCAGTCCTCTGGAGTACGGATGTGTCGGACTTGGTGAGGAGCAAGCACTCAGCCTTCACGGAGAGGCCAATATCGAGGTTTATCATGCCTTCTACAAACCAACCGAGTTCTTCATTCCACAAAAAAATATGACCCACTGTTACGTCAAAGTTGTTGCACTGAAGGACGACAATCAGAGGATTCTGGGGATGCACTTTATAGGGCCACATGCTGGAGAAGTCATCCAAGGATTTTCAGCCGCTATGAAGTGAGTGGCAAATTCATCTATTGTCACTCGTCCCGTAATTTATCCCTCCATTGAATTAAAAATATCTCAATTTTTCATTTCAGATGTAACATTACATTCCCACAATTGAAATCAACAGTCGGAATTCATCCAACAAGTGCCGAAGAATTCACTCGAGTTTTTATAACGAAAAGCTCAGGAATGGATCCAACCCCCCAGAGCTGCTGCAGCTAGGAAAATAAATGCGAAAATGAATTTCAATAGAATTTGTCTTTCTCATTAAAATCTTCACGAAAAAGTATTGGAAACGAAATTCTTTATTTTGTAAAATTAAAGATTTTTTGTCTTTTCTTGTTTTAACTTTAGCAGAATTTTCACAGAATCGCTATTATATATTTTTTATATGCATTGCGTTTTTAAAAATGTACAATAGTAGTAGTTGAGTAAAAGGGGGGAGGGTGGAGTGAATGTTAAAGAAATTGTCTGGGGTACGAAAAATTTCTTATACACGAGATTACCATTCTTTTGTATTAGAAATTTTTGCTTTCATCTGTATTACTGTATCTTACACCTTTATTACAAATTTGAGGATAATAAAACCTAATGTCATTATAAATTTTACTTTGTTTAAATGTTTAAAATTTAAATAGGTACAAGAATCCTTGTTTTTGTTTTTTTTTTTCTATTATCAATCAATAATTATCGATAATGCTGATGCAATTTGTCTATGTACATGTAATTTATACATGTAGAGCCCTTTTCTCTTCTCAATGAAAATAAAACTCGCGAGTCAATGAACAAAACGTGAAATTTGTGCTGAATATATATCAACTCTAAACAGTGAATTAATAATCAATGACAATTAATGAGAAAAATTAACACTGCCAGCAGTGTAAACACTACTTAACTCAAGCCTCCGAATGAAAAAAAAAAGAAACAAATTTAATTTGCTCTGCTTACAATCCAAAAATGTAATTTCAATCGAGAATCAAAGTTCAAGATATAATTTCGAAGTAAATAAGAACAAGAAGTACAAACAAAAAAACTTTTCTATCCATTTCTTTTCATTTCGTTTTAGTCATATTTTTTTTCTTTATACATGAGAATAAAACTAAAAATTCATCTCAAATCTTGGCATAATAAATTCTACAATCAATTATTAATATTTACACATATATACAAACATTGTTTTTTTTTTTTCGATTTGAGAGATATACATATCTATATGTATTCGATAAAAAAAATGGAATTGGTTCAAATGAATTTGTTCTTCAACTAAAAAAAAGTGGTCGAGGGAGTGAGAGTGAAATAAAATATTATGAAATCAAAATTGAATTATGGAACAGAACTACAAAAAAAAAGAAAAGAAAGGAACATAATAATGATCTTGTTAAATTTGTTTAGATGACAATAGTTAAACATCAGTCAATGAAATCGTCATTTTTAAGTGTAGGATCCTCTTTACGACAATCGGGACAGTACCACTTGCCCTTGGGTGGTACCATAATCCCCACACACTCAAAGTGAAACCACTCAATCTTACAGTGACCTCCATCACAGGCAATCATCTCCGAAACTTCGTCATAGGGACACTGACAGTAGCAATAAAGATGTTTCTTGTCACCACTGACAGCTGGTCCTGGAATAGTGAAATTATTCTCCTGTCTCTTGATGTGTTGCTCACCATCATCATTGGACGATTGTACCGTCACTGGTTGTTCAGCCTCAGACTCGCCACTGGACTCGCTACTGGTATCCATAGCCCCTTCAGTATCTGTGACAGATGCACCAAGTGTACTGGGTGCTTTTTCATTGTTATAAACCACAAAATTTGCCTGCTGTTCGGCATTATACCATTTTGATTGAAGTGGTGGACCAAAATTTTGCTTGATCGTTATAGTTGGCACATACTGATGTCCCTGTTGATGACCCTGTTGTCCCAACACCCCCGAATTGCTCTCAATACGCTGCCACTTTGGATACTGATTCTGCTGCTGTTGTTCATCATCACTGGAGTCACCATAGAATTTCTTTGGAATACGTTTTCTCTTCGAGGCCCTCTTGTTATTACTTCCCCCAGGTGTTTCGGTGCTCGAAGCACCGGAAGCCCCCGAATATCCACCCGACGGCTGATTGCCCTGAATCGCCGTTGAATTATTAACCGAATACTCAGAAGTTTGAACTGGATTGACAGGCGGTACCATCGAAGAGAACCGTATCTTGGGATGTTTCTGACGATTGAACTTCTGCTTTGGAATGTTTATTTTTATGGATGGCTCACCATGACCTCCAGCTGCCACCTGAGCCGCCACTCCTGGATATTTTGGTCGCCTTCCCCGAATACCTCGAGCACCTCTAGCTGCCCTCGCTCCCCTCCTACTGTCACTCGTCTTCTTCCTCTTCTTGACTTTGATTTTTTTTCTACTACTCGTCTGACTCTGAATATCCAGGGCATTCTCCACCAATCCATTTTTCACAGATGACTCGGGGGTTGCCACATTCGCCAGCAGCAACAGCTGATTTCTCTTCTCCGCTAGCAATTTATTCGCCAATTCCTGTGGATGCTCGTCATAAAAATCCTCATCAGTTTCTGTCTCATCAGTCTCAAGATCTGATTCTCTCATTACATTCCGTTTCTCTGCAGGCGGCGGAGCTGGTGCAGGTGTCGTTGAAGGATACACTGGTAACTCATGTTGCTCTTCAACATCAATCATATTGGTTTCCTCAATGGTGTGCACATTTATCAGCTCATCATCGGGATTCACTTCGTTGATAGCACTACTAGCCCCCTCCTCATTCTCCCCAACGCTCTCCTTTGTGCGTTTGTGCTGGCCACTGCTTTTCCCCCTTTTGCGTTCCCTCTTTCGCCCCTCAGCTGGCTTCTTGGGAGAGGATTCAGAGGCGGAACTATCGGAGTCCGATGAACTGCTCGAGGATGACGAGGAGTCTGACGATGAACTGCTGCAACTGCAGTTTGTCCCACACGAGCAACTGCTAGAGTCCGAATCACTCGACGAATCGCTCGACGACGAATTGCTATTGGTCTTCTTCTTCGGTGACTTCTCCTTCCTCCTCTCCCCATCGCTCTCAACAGTAGCAGATATTGATACCTCATTAACTTCATTAATCGTCACTTCTGCCAAAAATGCCTGGTCAGTTTCACTAACACTATCAGTTATATTAACTCCATTCTCCCCTAGGTCTTTAGTTTTTGGTGAATTCTGGGCTTCCTCTGGCTCCTCCTCCATCTTCGTGTCTCCATAGACTACACAGTAGTCATGATCCGCTGTTATTATGCTGACAAGCTCCCTCTGCTTGGCCTCGATTATCTTCTCCTCACTCTTAGCCAATTCCTCGAGATTGGTTTCAGTTGTTGTGGCGTAGGACTTGAAGTTATCCCATATTCCATTCATTATGTCGACCTGTTGCTCCTGATGCTCGTCAATCTGCTCTGATTCATTGGTGATGGTGTTGGCGGTGCTGACATCATCGACAGACTTATCATCTTTTACTTCTTCGTTCTTGGTCTCTTCGATATTGGTCTCGTCCATTTTTTCCTCCTTCCTCTCGTCATATTTACTCGCTGACTCTGATTTATCATTCTCATCGTCAGAATCACTGTCCGAGGACAAATTCAGAGGTGGTAAATCATAGACATCGACCACCTTTCGTACAGGCTCAACAGGAGCTCTCTGACATTCCTGGTGAAGATCTGGTGTCCCCGAAGTGCTACAAGTGGGACTGAGCCTCGTCTGATTCTGTGACACACTGACTGGAGCCAAAGGACCAGTGGTAGTCTCATTCCCCGAGCTCTCACCTCCAAATTTCTGAATATTCTCCGGTGTCTCCTCCTGCTCTCCATTGGCATCCCCATTATTTCCACAATTACCATCAGTCGTTGGCGGTTCTGGCGGCTCAGGTGGAGGCCTGTGCACCTCCTCCTCGTGCCTGATCAACAATTTCTTGGATATAAATCTCTGCTTACAATCACTGCAAGCGTAGGGCTCCTCCTTGGAGTGGAGTCTCTTGTGTACCTTCAGGGCAACAGCCCTCGAGAAACTGAGATTGCACTCTTCGCAGATAAAAGCACTTGGAGGTATGCAGAAGTGGTAGATGTGGGGCCACTTCTTCTGCAAACACTTCTTACACAAAACACTCTCGGTCCCGTGCTTCCAGAACAGATGTTTCGTTATGTCCGGTTTATTTCTGTAGGCAATGCCACATCTGTAGCATAAATGCTGGAGTTTGTGCTTCCAGACGTGATTGGAGAGCCTCTGCTGATTGCCATTCAGCTCAAGACAAACGTCACAGGCATGATGGCGCTTTCTCAGGTGGACCATTAACCTGAATGCCGATGGCAGGGGATCAGTCGTACAAATGCAACAACGATACTTAATACTTGGATTTAAAATTGACGATGTCAATGACTGAGTCGACATGTCAGTCTCGGTCGCTGAATAAATACCAGGACACAAATGACACAATAATTCACTGTAACTGTAGAACGTTGATTTACACATGACACACATTAATATTGTTTTCTGATGCATCTTCCGATTGTGCAAGTAAAGATCCTTGTGTATGTGAGATACAACGCGACAGTTGAAGCACTCGTACATGCGAATAGTGGGAACATTGTAGGTACCAATATCACTGTCGTAACTGTCGGCATTCAGGTAGTGTCCATCAAGTTGATCAATGGATTTCTTTAATCTGCTGACAAATTGTTCGGCTTGAATTATGATGGCTGGATGTTGGGGCTGAAATCTGTGCTCAGCCAGCATGTGGAGGGCCAGTTGTTTGGCATTGACAGCGATGTGCCTTGCATGATTGCAGTAGACGCAGGTGGGGCTGGCAGCCTCGATGCACCCCTTCAGAAGGTCCACCACCTGCAGACTCTCCAGGAGATCGTTGACATTCAGATCGATACTGGGAATATTTTCACTAGCCAATTGAATATTGTCGTCGCTGGAGGTCTGAGTCTTTCCAGGATCTTCCTCAATATTCCCACAATTCGATTTCAATTCTTCGTCTTCCTGGATCTCGTTGGGCACCTCGACAGCCCCAGAATTGTCTCGGTTCACTGTAACCTCATTCGAAAGTGCATCTGGAGTTCTGTCAGCTTCAATTTCATCTCCTAAAAATTCGTTGAAACTCTTTGAGGGCTCTCCCACGTCCTGATTCCTCTTGCTCTCCTCACTCAGGGCAACTGTCAATCTGTCATTGTCAGAGTCACTCTCGTTGTTATTATCGTCAGACTCATCAATGCCATTCATGCTCGGAGTGCTGACAGAGTAATGTGAATTTTTATTTGTACAAATTTTAATCACCAAACTACCTTTGGTCCTATTAACTCTACTGACTGACATTGGAGTTGACTCTAATTTCTTCAGGCTCTCCTCCTTCTCCTCCTCATCATCCTCCTCCTCCTCCTCCTCCTCCTCCTCATTATTATCATTATTATCGTAATCATCAGGATCGTCCGAGGATGATTCGTCCCTCTTGTCGACCTCTTGAGAAGCCTCAGGCTGATTTGACTCGTCCACAGGCCTCCCTTGGTCATCGTCAATTAATCTATCACTCTCACAATCTCCACTGAATCTATCAGACTCCAACTGCTCAGGATTCTCGAACCTCGATACCCTCATTATCGTCTCTGTCACACTGTCCCAATTGCTCTCACTCATTTCTCCTCGATCGTCAACATCCTTGACTGCCTCCTGCTCATCACCAATTGCATCAGCTTCCAGGGGCCTCGAAGGAGTCTCCCTGAGCTCCTCAGAAACTTTAGACACTTGCATAATAGTCTCTGCTACAGTATCCCTCGACAAACTCTCGTGTTCCACTGTTTTCTCGACACTCTGAGGAGCCTCCGGCGTACAAACTTCACTGACAGTAGCCGATTCACTGGCAGCACTATCCAGGGACTTTCTCTCCGACTTGAGGGTCATTTTTCTCTCATAAAGTTGCGTCAATTTCTTCTGATAGGACGTCAGCATGAGCTTCTCACTTCTCTTCACTCGATTATTCTTCGTTCTAACGAGTCCTTTAGTTCCACTTTTTACTACAGTCTTAACAGTAGAGTTCACCTCTGATTGCCGTTGACACGTACCAGCATGAGCGCCAATCTGTCGACAGACAGAGCAAACCTCCTCCTCCTCAGGTGATTTGTCCTCACTGGGTGTTGGACAAAAGTGGTTGTAAAAATTGTCAGTCTCGGCGAAGACTTTTTCACATGAACAGCATATCAAGTAGCATGAGCCCTTAAAAGCATTATAAAAATCCTCAACCGAGCTGAATAATGTCTCCGTGACGCTGTGCTTCTTCTCGAGATGATGAGATAACCTCTCGGCCTGTCCGAACATTCCCAGACAGAAGAGACAAATGTGCCGCTTGTGAATTTCCCTCATATGCAGAAAGAGATTCCAATTCTCAAAGTAAGTTCCACATGCGGCGCACAAATAAACTTTTCTCGTTATCCTGAAGTTATTTGTTATTTTCGAGGTACTAGGGTGATTATCACTGAGACTCGGCGCTGGAGGTGTCTCTGGTATGCCAATATTTTGTGACTGACACAAACACTCATCTCTTCCCTGATTTCGATGACTATTCGTGACATTGCACTTTGAGCATTTATTGTACTTGGTGGCTGGCTGAAGGCCCAAATACTGAGCATACTCGGTTATTTTTCCTCTCCTCGAGTTATGAGATCGTCTCTCCTCATTGGGAGACCCATCGGGCTCGTCTGGAGGCTTGTCCGATTGAATTCGCTTCTTGAAGCCCTTGAATACTGGATGTGACACTGGATTGGGCAATCGCGTTGGAAAATTCTCTGGATAAATTTCCTCCTCCTCCTCGTCGTCCTCCTCGTCTACTACTTCTTTCTCCTCCTCTTTCTCATCCTCGGACAGGTCTGAATGATCACTCGTTGAATTGTGATGAATTTTTAATGATTCACTGTCTGTTAGCACTTGCGATTCTGTATTTGAACCCTCTCCGTCATCATCTTCCATAATAAAGGGCGATCCACAAACTTTTGGATTATCTGAGCAGAAACAAAGACATTTGTGGGATTAGTCTTGATGAGTGAGGGACAGAAATTGAAACAAAGAAGGATCTGGTGGTGAGCATTTTTTCGGGGGCACGTATTACGGGAATTTTTTTTTCTGGTGTTTGAGAGAAGTGAGAGAGCCGCGAGGAACGAGGAAAATTGGCGACTCTAGGGGGAGACGAGTCATGAGAGGTGGGCGATGCTTGGAGACTCCACGTTTTCACGTTTTTTTTTACCACAACGCGATTAGGGTACGTATAAATGCCCGGGTAAGCCACTGGAGGCTTTTTGGGGGAGTCTTGAGAAAACACTGGTTACTTTTACTGGCGTCAGTACTTACCCTCGATGTAATTATCAATTTGGGGAGGATTGGGGGGGTAATAATTTGTTGACGGAGGTAATTGGTGGGACGAGGAGTTCGTGGCTGCGAGAACTGTGCACGTTTGAAGAGGTATTAGGTCCGTCCCGGATTATCCCTGGCGACTGCTTCGTCGCGCTCCGCGCCGAAAAGGTTAGTAAAATGGCGTCATATCGTCGCAGAGGCGATGACTTGGTGGGACTTGAAGATGGCTAAGTGGGGGGAATATTTTTATGGGAAATCTGTAGCGATAATTTACCGACTGGGGCCCCCTTGGCATTCAAATTCCTTGGAATGCTCTTTGGAATGAATTTAATTTTACCTGTATTCAATGAAAATAATTACGGGAACCCTTTCGAGTTATTTCACACTAAAATCCCCATTTTTGCACGGACAAAGTGGAAAGGTCTTCGTAAAAAGAAGGAGTCATTATTTTTAACAAATACATTAAAAAAATGAAGAAATTAAGACTTGGAGAGTCTGATAGTAAAATGATAATATGGGAGATGAAAAATTAAAGAACAAATTTGCAATTTCTGACGAAAGACATTCCCCTCAAAAAATCCAATTTTTTTCAATTTTCTCATGACGAAAAAAGTCTTATCCGTGTCTTCCGGAGTCCCCCACATCCTCATTAAATGTGTGCGTGCATGAGTGTAGCGTCGATCGCGAAAAGCGTACAAAACCAGCGACAACTCGATAAAGTTGGCAGATCACCCGACAAAATTTTCCCCCCTTAAACAACAATTGTTGTTGCTGTCAATAAATCGGAAAAAGTTTCATAAACCCCATAAAACTATCTCTCCCCATGCTTAAAAATAGCCCATCGAGTACAACGAGCAGTTCCAAGTGAGGTTAAAGTGTGACTAACGAGTGGGAAAATAGTCGTAGAAATAGATATCAAAGTAATCATCGGATGTCGTAAAAATTCCCCAAACAATAAGAGTGAGACTAATCTTAATGAAGATTAAATAATAAATCGAAGAAGTAAGATTTTTCATTAAAAAAAAACCCTCTCCCCAGTGGAGAATATCGTTTTGTGCAGCTGCCTATACCGTTCGTTGTCATTTGAAAACGGAAGCCATCTTGTGGCTGAGTCTCCCATATTATAATCTCAAAGGGGGAACCAGAGAGAATTCATCATCTCTCCCTGATAAATAATCACAGAGCCGATTAAAACCAATCAAAATAATTCCAAAAACCACACTCTCCATACAATAACTGTTTAATTCGGACTATGTATAAATCATTTGGCCATATGTTTACATAGCCATGGCTGCGACGAGAAAGTTGCAAGGTAAAATTCATTTATCCATCTACAGCGTGTTTACATTTCTCCAAAATTCACACTCCACTTGACTTCATTCCATTGTACAATCGCAATGAACGAGGGCCCGGTCTTCCCCCGTGCATTGCCTCCAATTTTCATGCAATTGTGATGAAAGTTTGTGTTAGATTTGTATTGCTTTTTATTGGGGGGAGGGGGGGTTAAGCTGTGTTGTTTAGTGAAGCTCAAGCCACAAGTACTGACAAAAATCGTTGATATTCGGTGGGAAAAATGTCGACAAGGATACAGAGATTATCCTCTCCAATAGTTCATCTCAATAATGCCAATTTTATACCGAGGGATTTGATATTTTTGGGCCAGGAGTGATTAGTTCTGCTAACCAACAAATTTTTGACTGCTTCACTAGGTGAAATAGACCGGTGCCTTAAAAAAGTGACCGAGGGTGTGGATACATTCGAGGATATCTGGCAGAAGGTTCACAATGCGACGAACAGCAATCAGAAGGAGAAATATGAGGCTGATCTCAAGAAGGAGATCAAAAAATTGCAAAGGTTACGTGATCAGATCAAAAGTTGGATTGCCTCGGGGGAAATTAAGGACAAGAGCACGTTACTCGATTATCGAAAGTTGATTGAAACGGTTAGTTGATGTGGATTGATTTTTCAATGTTATTGTCTGTTGTTTTACTGATTGTCACTCAATGTTTTGGTGGATAACAGCAAATGGAGAGGTTCAAAGTAGTCGAGAGGGAGACTAAGACAAAGGCGTACTCCAAGGAGGGACTTGGTGCAGCCCAGAAACTCGATCCAGCCCAGAAGGAGCGCGAGGAAGTTAGTAATTGGCTTGCTAACTCGATAGACGCTCTGAATCTCCAGGTAAATTGTCCGTTGGAGATCCTGACCGCCACTCATCAGATCAACTTTCAATTCATTCACTCAATCCCCATGCCCATTAGCTCACACGAAAAATTGATTCCCTCGACGTTGAATATCTTTTCAGTTGGATACCTTTGAGTCCGAAATCGAGTCCCTACTCGCGGGTAAGAAAAAACGACTGGACAAGGATAAGCAGGACAGAATGGACGAGTTGAAGGGTAAATTGGAGAAGCACCGATATCACATTCGTAAATTGGAAACCCTATTGAGAATGCTGGACAATATGTCGGTGGAAGTCAATACAGTACGCAATTAATTAGCCCTTTTTCTATCCCCTCTCTCAGTGAAAACTCTGTCCAAATAAAGCGATAATAATTCTAAAATATAATTACCCCCTGCCTGATTTAGATAAAAAGGATAAAAGACGATGTCGAGTATTACATAGAGTCGTCCCAAGAGCCCGATTTCGAGGAGAACGAGTACATTTACGACGACATCATCGGTCTTGATGAGGTGGAGTTGTCGGGCGTGGGTATTCCATCGTCAGCAACGACTGATAGTAATAACAGTAATGAAACTGGCGGTACGCCTACATCGACAAATTCAGGAACATCGCCAATACCATCGCCCCCATTGAGTTCTACAATGCACAATCATTCGAGTGATAGTTCAACGGATACAGATAAAAAGACGAAAGTATGAATAAAATCCATCATTCAGTGCTCAATCCTCTAAAACTAAACCAAAAAAACTCGATCTTAATTCATCAAAGGATGAATTGTTACAGCCCGTGAAGCCAACAGCAGTTCGACCACTCCTGAATTCGTCGCAGACGAGCATTCCAGCAGCAGGACCCACTGCCATCCAGAAACCACCAATGTTAGCAAGCAGCACACCAAGTAAAATCATTCCCATGACATCGAGCCACAGTTCACCAATATCGACAACGTCAAATCACGTTTCAACAAGTAACGCCGGTAATTTTGCAACAGTTGCTGCATCGCACACCAATTCTCAAGCAATTCACTCTACCTCCACTAAAATTTCATGTGCGTACCACACTCATCGTAACCCATCCTCTCATTTTCATTTAACAACAACAGGATTAATTGGGTTTCGGTAGTAATCGTCTCATTCCATTTTCATGGAGGAGTCGATTGTGTTAAAAAATCCTAATCATCTCAATCTCAATTAAAAATTCGAGAATCTCAATGTGAGAATTAAAAATGTTTTGATAATTAGAGGATTAAATCAAGCAATTCCACTTCGACGAGTGCCGCCGAAATTCAATGATTCATTAGGCTAAGGGAGCCCTGCCCTGTCCAGGCTCTAACACTTCCGAAAATACCTTTGCCTGTAGCCCACAGCAGTGAGAACGGTTTGTCCTGTTCGATGACGACGAGTACGCCAACGTCGTCCCAGAACCTCTCCCAAGTCCAGCCGCAGATTTATGTGCGGGTGGCACCGCAGCAGATGCAGGCCTCGGTCGTAATCCTGCCTCTTGTGCAATCGCCACCGCAGCCCCAGGCGCCAATTCAGCCCCAAGCAATCCAGCCGGTTCAGCTTCAGCTGTCGACGCCCCAGCCCATGCCCCAAATCCTCCAGAATCCATCCCAAGTCGCACAGCAGCAGCAGCAAGAGCAGCAGCAGCAGCAACAACAGCAACAACAACAGCAGCAGCAACAACAGCAGCAGCAGCAGCAACAGCTGCAGCAGCAGCAACAACAGCAGCAGCAGCAGCAGCAGCAACAACAGCAGCAGCAGCAGCAGCAGCAGCAGCAGCAGCAGCCGCAACAGCAGCAGCAACTGCAGCCACAGCAGCAGCAGCAACCGGAGCAGCAGCAGCAGCAACAACAACCGCAGCAGCAGCAACCGCAGCAACCGCAGCAGCAGCAGCAACAGGTTCCAGTGTCTCAAAACCCACCGCATCAAATCTCCAACCCTTCGATACCTATCTCGACGACGACAATACCAACGGGTCTAGTCCTCGTCCACAATCAGCAGAGCCAGAATCACAACAGCACGACCAGTGATGATATGATCACTCCAGTGCCCCCCTCAGCATCTCCTCAGTCATCAATGAGCAGCAGATCATCACCAATTCCGGCCAATTCGTGTTCACCAGCGCCATCCACTGCCAATGGACTGATTTCAAAGCTTCCTGATGGCATGACATCGTTGAAAATCATAGCGCAAAATGCCATTGATCGTGCTGGACTCGAAATACCACCTGGCGATACCAGTAGAAATATCTTTGACAGTTCAAAGACCAATGCAGCCACCTCTGAGGCACATATCCCTCCGCTCCTTGGGGTTGCACCACTCGGCCCTGTACCACTGCAGAAGGAGCACCAGTTGCAATTCCAGATGATGGAGGCCGCTTACTATCACATGCCCCATCCCTCAGACTCCGAGAGGCTCAGGTCATACTTGCCGAGGAATTTGTGTCAGACGCCTCCGTATTATCAGCAGGTAATCAGTGGGTTCTTTTTGACGTTTATTTGTTGCGGGAAATCAGTGGAATATTATATATTTCGTAACAAGTGAAAAAAAATGGTTTTTAGCGAGTGGGAGGTTTATCAGTCAAAAACCACTTTTTTCACGAGTTACGATCAATATTGTTCATCTCAATGTGTCGAAATAGTACATTATGTCATCAGGCGATGAAAGTATTATCTGACGAATGTGGCTTTATAATCCGAGCCGAAGGCGAGGATTATAATCACATGAGTAATATTTTTCGTCTCTGGCCCCGAAAACCGCGATCTAACCGAACGGAGTGAGGTTAGAATCGCGGATTTTCGGGTGCCAGGGACGAAAAAATAATTTTCGTCTCTGGCCCCGAAAACCGCGATCTAACCGAACGGAGTGAGGTTAGAATCGCGGATTTTCGGGCGCCAGGGACGAAAAATATCTTATCCAATGAGGTTTAAAAGCGGAGTCATTCTTATCCGCAGATTAAATAATATAATAACTTTTATTTTAATATTGCCGGAAGGAGGGACGGTGGCGGTATACATTAATGGCCGCGTGTAATAATTCATCACCTTGAAATCACCGTCACTGATTACTCGTGAAATGATGATCAAATCCTGAACAAAAAGAATTTCCGACCCGCAGAAATCATGCACGGGGGTCGGAAATTACGTTTGCTTATGATTTAATAATTATTTTTCTTGTAATTAGTCACGGGGACTTTGAGGTTCTGAACTATTACACGCGGGCCTCAATGGATATCTTTCCAAAAAAAAGTAAATTCTTATCTTTCAAGTTAGTGTCATCTTTCATAATAACAATTTCCGATTAGAATAGAAACATAAAAACAAAATCGAAAGATATAACTGAAGACGGAATTGTTAAAAAAATAAAAACTAAATAAAATTCTACAATTCAATAATCCAAGTCACACTCTGCAACCTGTTAGTATTTTTTGACATTTTTTCTCATGAATAAATAAGTGGATTTGCCTGAATAGGGGGCTCATGACATGATTCTCGTTGTCGATTTTTAAAAATGGAATTAAAATTCATTAAAATTGAGAAAAAATTAATTTCAGAATTTTTCTAATCCAATTTTATGTTTTTTTTCCTCATTAGGTTCCTCTACCGCATTCAGATACCGTTGAATTTTTCCAACGACTATCGACAGAAACCCTTTTCTTCATATTTTATTACATGGAGGGCTCGAAGGGACAATATTTGGCAGCCAAAGCATTGAAAAAACAATCGTGGAGGTTTCATACGAAATACATGATGTGGTTTCAGAGGCACGAGGAGCCCAAAGTTATCAATGAAGAATATGAGCAGGTGAGAATCACTTGGTCCTCTTTATTTTGCTGTGTAGACACAATAAATTATGATTTTTACTCGTCAACAGGGCACATACATCTACTTCGATTACGAAAAATGGGGACAGCGCAAGAAGGAGGGCTTCACTTTTGAGTACAAGTACTTAGAAGACAGAGATCTTAACTGAACGAGACCGAAAAACATTTGCCAAGGAGATTTCCAGAATAAAAACAAAACTGCACTAATTCTGTATAGGTATTAATCCGAGAGAACACGTGAACTCCAAAGTCGTTAGAGATACAGTAAAAAGAAGATGAAGAAAAAATATCCGCAATCAAGAGGAGAAAATTTTAATTTTTCTAGAATTGCATATATTTTTCATCATACGATTAATTTATTCGTTGAACAATTGGAATTTATTCCGATACGAGGCATCATTCTCGTGTGTGTCATGGATAAAATATTGCTTTCACTTTTAATTTTCACGATGAAAAGAGATCAGGATTAAATGGAGATGGTTCGAACCAAGACAGACGGAATTAAGACGACGACGATGACGAACTTGAGACGAAGAAAGTGCGCACTTGGAGCCGTAAAATGGAGATGGGGAGGAGAAAAATTTGAAACACCGTCAAACGACAGTTTAAGGTTAAGGGAGAACGGTGTGTGATAAAAAAAAAACTGAAATGAATGAAGAACATGAAATAACAATGATGAATAAAAGGTATATACTCGCTGGCGACTGACTCTGTAATACCAGTACAAAATACATATGAGGTGCGATCGAACCCACCAGTTATTGTTTTTTTTTTTCGTTTTTTTTCTTCACTAGAATGAAAAAAATCACAATTTCAGGGAGAAAGAAATTGGAAAAAATAAGGGTGGTGGGAACTCAACTCATTGCTATGTGGTTATGTCTTTAAAAAAGTGAATAGATAATAAGTAGCCTTTTTGTATAAAGTTTAATTAAAACCTTTCAATTGATGAAAAAAAAATGAAATTTACTGTACAGAATGTGTAGAAATAGTTGATAATATTATTATGGAATATACACATCATTTTATTTCTCAGAAGAAAACAAAAAAATAACATTTATTTTCCACCTGAACAAAAATTGTAAAGTTGAATTTTTAGAATTTAAAAATTCAGGACAACTTATTTTTCGATCTACTTTTTTTTTTCTGTTCTCGTGTACATAAAATACTTAAGCCTCTAATCATTTTGTGATATTATGATTTTTTTTTTTATTATTTACGTTTACCCTTGAATTTAGATTTTACACGTTTACGTACACCCGACGATTGTTCTGTGTCATCATCGTCGTCGGCATTCTGTCCCTTCTTACGTTTTCCTGATTTTTTTGCATCTTCCATGTCCTTCATCTCCTGCAAAGTTGAGAGAAAACAAATTTTAAAATGATATTTGATCTAGTGGTTAAGAAGTGAATAAATGAATTTTGAAGAGATGATGTACCATTTTGACTATCCTCTGGGCCTCTGCCACTCTCTCCTGAAGCAACATCACCTCATCCTCCTCTGTATTATAAAGAGGCAGAGTCTTGGATATCAGTTGCTCAATTCTCTGGTACAATTCGACGTCATACTGAGTCACGAATGTTATTGAGCGTCCTGAACGTCCTGCACGAGCTGTCCTTCCCACCCTGTGAATATAGTCTTTGCTGTGGGTGGGAATGTCGAAATTTATCACAACGTCGACGTGAGGAATGTCCAAACCTCTGAAACGTTGCCATAAAAATTTGTCTTCAAGAGATGATTTTTAATTCTGGCGATTAATCAATGCCTTGTTTTTCCTTTTTTCAATCATTTTCCAAGAAACATTCATCCCAGATCTAATTTTGCTCAATTTTTTTTTCAGCAATTCCCCAAAAAATATCTATCCCAGATATACGTTTGTTCAATCCTGCTTTATAACAAATTTCCAAATAACATTTGCCCCAAATTTAATTTTGCTCAATCCTCTTTCAACAATTTTCCAAAAAACAATTACCCCAGATTTAATTTTGTCCAATTCTTTTTTAAAATATTTTTTCAAGGAACATTAATTCCGGATCCAATTTTGTTCAATATTTTTTTTAAACAATTTTGCAAGGAACATTTATCCCAGATCTTTGTTTACCTGCTCGCGACATCAGTGGAAATGAGAATTGATCTGTTCTTCGCCTTGAACTTCGTCAAAGCCGCCAGTCGTTTGTTCTGCGTCATCTGGCCATGCAGTGGAACAGCCATGAATCCCAAATTACGTAGCAGTAATGCTGTACGTAATGTATTATTGCAGGTACCACAGAAAATCATGAAACTGTTCCCTGCGAGTTCGTTGAGAATGTGAACCAAATAAACATCCTATGAAATTTTAAAAAATGATGAATTGCTGTTGTATTGACTGAAATTAATCTTAATTGTAAATAAAAAAATAATAATAAGCTTCCACTGGTAATGCCCATTCCCTCTTTTATCTTGATGATAAATGATAATTACAATATTATCTTTTCAATTAGACTGGACGGGATGAGTTTCTTCTGGTATTTCAGTTGTTCATAACAATTAACATGACTCACTTTGAATTTTGTGGGGATGAAGATGTAGTATTGCTGAAGCTTCTCCACCGTTTGATACTTGGTGGACACCTCGACCTTGACAGGGTTTCTAAGGGACGCCCTCTGCAATTTCTGAACCTTTTTCGTCATCGTAGCCGAGAAGAGGAGTGTTCTGCGCTCTCTAGGTATCACTCGCAATATTTTATCAACTTCGACCTCGAAATCCATGTTGAGAATTCTGTCGGCTTCATCCATAACGAGGAATTTCAGGGAGCGCAGGTTGAAGCCCTTCGTGTTCTCCAGGTGGTCCACCAATCGTCCAGGTGTGGCTATCAGAATGTGAGGTTTCTTGGCGAGAATTAGGGACTGAGACATCATGTCCATCCCACCCACGATCACTGCACATTTCACTCCAATACTGGAACCTGAAGCCATAAATTTGTAGTCTCATATCCAGGAAAATAATTTCATTGAACCAAATAAATACATAGTTTTGTCTTACTTTCTTAAGAACTTTTTGTCCAGAATTACTAGATCATGTCACTTAATTAATTGAACGACAAATTAATATTCTTTTACTCATCTTTAAATAAATCCTTCGACTTGAAAAAAAACGGAAATCACGTTCTTCATTCAATCAAAATTAACTATTTTTATGGACGTGAAAGGTAATTACCAAGAGCTTCAAACTGTTCTGATATCTGAAATGCCAACTCTCTGGTTGGCGTCAGGATCAAGGCAAAGTACCTCTGGGGATTGTCCAGCAGAGCCTGGAGAATTGGCAGGGCGAATGCAGCGGTTTTTCCAGAGCCAGTCTCCGCCAGGCCAATGACATCTTTTCCTGCTCCCGATGAATACATAAATTAATTGCTTGAGGATTAATTATCTTCACGTAATTACAAGCTACGTTAAAAGGTGAAAATTACCTTGAAGAGTCAGAGGAATGGCTTCCCTCTGGATTTTGGTGGGAGCTTTCCACTTGAGTTCCTGGCATGCTTGACACAGCGAGTCAACAATTCCCTGAGAACGTTCCCGTGTTTAATCGAGAGATGAGGGAATTAGAATAATTTGAGAAATCTTACCAAGTCCTTCCAGGTTACTTCTTTCTCCTTCTCCTCCTCAAGAACTTTGTGAGTCTCTGAATCACTTTCTTCACTCATTTTTCGGGTAACACGTCTTCTTCTTCTATTCGTTTGGTTATATCCTCTCCCTATAGACGAGGCAAGCACCAAAAGGGCAACACGTGTAGAGAGAATGTTCACGAAAACAACTGTTACCTCCTTAACCTCAATCTCTCATACCGATTATTGTTTCTCCGCCGGTATAACAGATTTCTGGTACAGATGGAATGTTTGAATGTTCTAAGTACGTATTTTCGTAATTATCATGATCATTCTACTGATTTAGAGTTTTTGTGGGCTCCATTTTTTGAGGATATCTCGAAAACTGAAGGAGTCAGCGTTCCAAATCCAACGTCATTCGATTCCGAACGATATTTCCTACAGATTCAGGTATTCAGGAGCCCCAGGAAACCGATTTTAGAAGTCTCAAGAAGAAGACAAAACGGCCATTTTCGGACTCCGGATGAACTTCCGGTACCTAGTGAGGCTTCCGGTATCCAGTGAGGCCGAAAAGCTCATTCCAGCTCCTGTACCCGCCAGAATAAAAACAAGGTAACTCGGTAAATAAGTTGATACGACTTCCGTTTTTTGGAGATTTCCCAAAAACAGAAAAAAATCCGAATTCCAAATTCTACTGAATTCTTTAGCTGATTAATGATTATCCACTCCTTCGGCAATACCCAGAAGTACACTTCGCCGGATCAATCCCCCGCTGACAATCCTCACTCGTCCTCTCGACGACATTCTACTGTCGATTGAGTAAAGGAAAAATACCGAAAGAAATTCCATCAATGGGAGAGGAATAATTGAATGAACTTTAATGTAAAAAGGGACAAACGTCGCGCCAATAAACAAAAGGATGGGTTCGCAAAGGAAATGCAAAGGGAAAGGCCTGCCGTCAGAGTCTAAGCAACTGGCAAACAACAATCATCTACGATTCTTCAATAGGAGAGGGACAACCAGCTGGTAATATCTACACTGGCGACTTTACCAATGGGTTTAAACTATCTATAGGGGGGTAATCGTTGGTAGGTACGTAAATGCCGCATACCGTGAACCAACCTAAAGGTCAATTAGAGTCCCAAGGTTTACATAACCACAAACCGAAAGGTTGTCTCATCTGCAATGTGCACAAGTATTTTTCCCCATTTTTTTTCCAAATATTGCGAGAGCAATTGAGGGGAAAAAAATGTATTTTGACACATTAAGAACCCCTCAAACGGTCACTCCTAAGGAGCTGATGAGGCAAAAAATAATTGGACGCTATTATTTTGCGAGAATGCCCCATGGACATGATGGATGACTAATTGTGAAAAATTAACAAGGTCAGAAGTCCCGGATGTTTTCAAACGAATGAAAATGACAGGTCGGAGGTGAAAATTATGGCTCTAAAAGTGGTAAGCCAGCGCGTAAGCAAGGCCACGGACAGGGTGAATGGGTGTCGGCAATTCGAGGGGGGAAAAATCGAGTTAGTTAGGCCGGTGATTGCATCGTTCAGCCACCCACACCGTGCAACTATTAATCCATCAAAGGGTCACGAGACACCTTTCAACTGTGTCATAGGCGAGGAATTCTTCGCGTCCCCCTCGGTATTCTGATATTAAATTAATGATGATAACCAGTTTTCCCGGCAGGAAAAAATAATTTTTACATTAATGTCGAGTGAAATAGCACGCGTGGACACCACAAATGCCGCACAGTTTTTCGATACACTTCACCGGTGAACAATGAAACTTAATTCCTTCGCCAGTTGCTCTACGGAGGTAGGGGGGAAAAAAAGAAATCACCATGATAATGCACCATAATCTGAGCGACCCGTAATAAACCCACGAGAGGCATCCGAGTACTCTTCTCCAGTGGGTTATTAAATATGCGATTATGCAAGCACGAAAATGTTGGAAAGAACGTGGATTATTATGACACATAAAAGCGAGTTTATTTAACATATACTGCCTAGAATTCCCTAACAGTTGGATTATGCACCAGTCCACCTTTGACCATTAAGTCATCCAAGAGATGCACATGCTGGTCCCACCCATGACGATATGTTAATCACTTCATTAGTATTTATTCAATTAGAAATTGTCATTGGTGTGATGCATCATCTCTTCACTCGCCATTTTACCTTTCTAATCACAATGAGAAATCTCATTATCTTGCCCCGGCTATTCCTCGAATTTACTCACTGGAGAATGTCGTTTCAGGTACTAATTGTGGACTTCTACATGGACAATGATTAATCAGGCATATCCGGATGAATAACAACAGCCGATCTGACTCTGGCGGAGATGGATAATGGTAATGGTGGGTAACGTGACCTAGACATTGCTGTTTGCCATGTTAAACGGTGTGTATGGATGTTCGGATTACGTATTACCCGTTTCAATCGACGAAGGTAAGTTCGTAGTTGAAGATGTCCTTAGATTCTACAGCAAAACACACGTCATACGGCGAATGGTACTTTGGCATTATGTTATTTATGACTGCGGTGAAAAAAATATCCAGGGTTTGCGCCTGTCCAATTAATTTTTTTTTATTTATTTGTCATAATTCTGAGTGGAGGTGGAGAAATTTCAGTTCGCGAACTACTGTTTTTTGGAGAATCATTCACGTTTACGTTTATGATTTTAGAAAAATTTGGTTATTTAAGCAACGTTCACGTTTGTATTCTCTTTGGGAATTTATTTATTTACGCAATGTTTGCGTTAAAAACAAATATTTATTTAATTAACGCTTACGTTTATAGTTCTTTTAATTTATTTATGTAAGCGGCGTTTACGTTTTTGGTGGGCGGGGTTTAGGAGCGGAAAATTGCGGTAAGTTTAATTTGAAGAAATTGAAATTTTGAAAATCGAAAATTAGGAGGTAAGAATTTTTTTCAATAATCCTATGAGATTTTTTAGGGAAAAAAATGCGACAATTTCTTCAAATTTTTTGAGAAAATGTGGACATGAGGAGATTGTTGCAATGAAGCCGTTGCAATTTCTGGAAAATTAAATCAATTTTTATATGTGCGGAATTTTTTGGCGTCTCATTTCCTCGGGTTTCACGACAATATCAATAAAAATTGGGAAATCTAAAAATCGCTCCAATTCAAGGCTTCCACGTCAAACCAAAAAACTCTTCTCCAGTGGTTGGAAATGGTCGAGTCCCACTCAACCCAACCCCCCGACATCATTGAATTAACCAAGACATCCTTACCCATGATGAATTGTTTATTTGACATGAAGTGAAAATAAACGAGTAATTTGAAATTAAGAATATGAAAAATGTGAAAAAATGAGATGCACGCAGATGCATCAGCAGCAATAGCAGGGATGACCCCTTTCACTGTACCGCGTTGCTGACACACTGGAGGCCCCCGTGTATATAAAGAGCCTCGCCTCATGACCAAGAGACACAAGTACCCATCTCATCTTCGTCTCAATCTCTGGTGGAGTACAACCATCAAGTGTGACATATTATGTATACGTTTAAGGTAAGTCGATGATTACTCCCAACAATCGTCATCACTTTCGTAAAAAAAGCTCGTCAACTTCGGAGGGAAATTTGCTTGTCATTGAACATCGGACAGTCATCCCCATCGTCACCAATTTTTCCACAACAAGTTTTCCATAAGATATTTTGAAAAAAAAGTTTTTCAAACAATATTTTCAAATCAAGTTTTTTCAAAACGTTCTAATAAAAAGTTTGGAAAAAACGGTTTGACAAAAAGTTTTGAAAAAACGTTTTGACAAAAAGTTTTAAAAAAACGGTTTGACAAAAAATTTTTGAAAAAAGGTTTTGCTAAAAAGTTTTAAAAAACCGTTTTGGCAAAAAGTTTTGAAAAACCGTTTTGGCAAAAAGTTTTTGAAGAACGTTTTGACAAAAAGCCATCAAAAAATGTTTTGAAAAATAGTTTAAAAAAAATGTTTTGGCAAAAAATTTTCAACAGATGTTTTGCAAAAAAAAAAACTTTTAAAGATTTTGAAAAAACGTTTTTAACAGCTCGTTTCAAAAACCCTTTTGAAAAAAAAACTTTTTGTAAAATGTTGAATGCCACTAGAGACTGGATTTCTCCTCAAATGTCGCAAATTATCTATTCACCATTCGTGTTATTCAGCGATTTTTATATTACTTTTGCAATGCCCAGACACTATTAGTGGTCGCAGTATGCGCGACCGCGACATGGGGAGCTCCGCAGAGGAGTAGTGGCGGTGGTGGTGCTGATAAAGATGCTGTTATAACGTCGCAGCAGCTCGAAGTTAATTTTGACGGAAATTACGTAAACAAGTGAGTAAAAAGTGGCGATTGCAAAATTGCGATTGCATTTGGTGAGTTAACGATTGATTTTTATCCATCAAAAAGCTTTGAGACGAGCAACGGAATCAGCCATCAAGAGTCGGGGGCGCCGAAGCCCATTGAGGGAGAGACTCCAGTTGTCTCCCAGGGAGCGGACAGTTTTGTAGCTCCTGATGGTCAGCAGTTCAGCCTGACCTGGACAGCCGATGAGAATGGCTTCCAAGCTCAGGGCGCTCATCTGCCAACGGCTCCACCAATTCCCCCCGAGATCCAGAGAGCTCTTGAGTACAACGCAGCCCATCCCGAGGAAGACGGCGGCGATCAGCCCAACAGACCACCCGCAAGAGGTTGATATCATTTATCGTAGGATATAATTCCTTAACATGAAAAAAATTATTATCGATGGTTATAATTTATCTTTCGGTTGTTCTTCTTTCTCTCTGCATTTCTATATCATTGAGACCCTCTCGGGGAGTCTTCCAAAGTACGGACTAATTATTTGCACTTGCACTAAGTCATTTAGTCATTTCCAGATGATATGATTTATATCCACTGGAATATTTTCATTGCAAAGCGAATATCTCCAAATCCGCGGCAGATAGTGAAATTTTTGATAAGATCTTGTTCGTAGAGCGAATTGAGAACTACAATAAAGGTCATAACTAAAACTGCGCTATCTCCGCTAGATTCGAAGATGTGCCTCAAAAACTCGGGTAAAAACTGGATACGCTTGAATGGTTTTACGGTCTCGCAAGACAATCGAAATAATCGTTGGAGTGGGTGACGGCGACAATGACTTAATGATTTCTCTGTTTTCTTGTCATCAGGTTAATCAGTTCCAGCGACGTTACACCTTGAAGGCAAATCGCGTTGACCTTACCAAAATAATAAGCCGGCCTGTGTTATACGGATAAAATCGACCTGACCCACACATGAAAAAAGAAACCAACGATTTTGTTAAATGAATAAAAGAAAAGAATAAATATCGCAATTGAGCGACAGATTTTTCATACATGAGAAAGGAGATTTTTCGAGATTTGTCAGATGCCAATTGACTTGGCAGATGATGAGCGGGTTTCGGCGAGGAGAGGGTGAGACTTCTCCTCGTGGAAATCAGCGATAATCGTACCTTACGTCGCTTTGTGATTTCTTATATTTTTAATATATTACCTGATATGTATATCTATAACATATTTTTGTGTAAATAAAGATTCTGAATGTGAAAACCGAATTTTAATCATTTCATTAGTTTTAATTTTGATGTTGGAGTGAATGGAGAATCGCCGGGGGGAATTTGAGAATCAGGAGATATAAATAATTTTTACTCCGCAATTTGACATTAAAAGTTGCAACTTCGAGTGACCATTCTTGTCATTCCTTAGTTGTTACTCGCAAGAGGAGCGTTTCGCTGGCGACCCTGGCAAGGCTGCCGCGCAAGGGAATGCCGATGATTTCTAGTGGATATGTCCTCCCAGTACGAGATGTGTCAGCCAATTTATTTAGCGTAATGGGTCTGTATATTTCTGGGGACTGCGGAGGCATCCGTAGGTGAACTAGGATAAGCGCATTACTTTCATTTTTCTTTTTGTTTAAATTGTTTAGATTGTTTTTTTAAATATCGTTGCAACTATTGTTGCATACTATGGATTGTTGCAAAAATGCAAAAAAAATTATCGAAGATGAAAGGAATTCACGGCTGATGCCCTGGTATTTTTTTTTTTATGAAATTCATTGTCACTCTAACAAATTATAATGAATCGTCCCTGGAATTTTAGTTTCTCCCCACGGGTGTAATTCGAGGTAGAGAAAATTTGAAAAAAAAAATTGTCTCTTGAACTTTAATCGAATTACATTTTATGGAGAATTATAGATTTTGTTGGTCATTTTGTTTTTGAGACTTTACAGAACCTTTTGATAAAATTCTGAAGGCGAATCAATTTGCTGATTTTATAAAAATATTGTTCGGGTGAAGCGATAATACTAAGAAGTACCTATTTTTTCCAAATGTTCGCAATATCCAAAAATGTCAATTTTACAATTATCTGGAGTTTTTTTTTAGAAGTAAATTTTTCATTTCTTTGCAGGCCTTCAAATATGTCCTAATGGCTCGAGTTAACTTTACTAAAACGCAATCATCATTATAAAGTATTTTTTGCAAACGTCACAAACATTATGGATTAATTCCCTCGTTCCCAAAAATTATCATTAAATCACTCAATGCGCGTAAAAATATTCTGGTGAAACACGAGATTTGAAAATGTAATGTACCCTTTTAAAATCGTAATTAACTTTTTTTAAACGTCGTTAAAGAGTCGTAAATTAAAAATCCCATATTTTCCTTGATTGAGATCGTAAATGACAAGAATGTTCATTTTTTGAATACAAAAAACTTACGTGACTTCTTTTTGTGCCAATAGCTCGGAATCTCCGAGAGATAGCAGATTTTTCTCCTGACCTTTTCTGTGGATTTCATTGCATTCTCAAAAAATTTTAATCCCCCAAAATTTTGAACCCTCGCGAAAATTCAAAAACTCCGCAATTTACGGGATCAATCGCGTAACTTACGTTATTTTTCCCGTGAATGACGCCATTAATTCTTATCAAATAATCTAATCTCATTTAAAAGAAAGATTAAATAATGTTTTCAAATCTCGTGCTTCGCGAGAATATTCTCTGCGTGAATGGTAGTAATAAAATAGTAGTAATAAATTTTCCCGCATGATCACATGTTGACATTCGCAAAAAATTTCTTCATTGCTCGTGGGTAATCTTAAAAATGTTTCAAAACGGTATAAGTGTCGCTGTTGGTCTCCAGTGAGATCTGTTTATCTATTTTTTGTAATGGAGAAGAGAAAGAGACAATTTGTTTTGTTTTATGTTGTTATTTAATAAGTGTATTATGGGAGAAGTGATTCGGTGTTAAGGCCAGATCTGGGTAATTGCGTTATTGTTTAATATGTAGACATACAGGATTGTCAGCGTGACACTGGCCGGGTCAGAGCGTCCCATGAGTGAGTGAGTCCCGAGTGATGGAATAGTACATTTGCCCGAGCCGAAGGCGAGGATGGCATGCACGTGGGGGAGGGTGATATGTTTTCCCTGGCGAGGCGTGGATATTATTTTTCTGCCGAAATGGACCGAAAGCGAGCATTCTCACTTTGAACGCTCACTTTCGTCCATTTCGGCAGAAAAATCGTATTCAACCCTCGGGAGGAAAATCAGACAAGCATTTCACACGTGCTTACAACCCTCGCCTTCGGCTCGGGT
>JAPYZN010001226.1:0-18787 GCA_030522865.1 Psyttalia lounsburyi
ATAAATTTCTTATCTTTCTCAGTAAAAATTACAGTTCCGTTTGGCACTCGTATTGCGTGGAACATTCAGGAAAAAATCATCTAACCGCCCATTAAAATTTAACATTTTCAGCAAAAATTACGGACAAGTCTAGATAATTTTTTGTACGCAGTAATAAATTTTTACTCAACACTTGGGTCAATTTTTCTGGTAAACTGTATAACTTTTATCTAGCAATCAACAAAAAATTAGGCGCACATTAACATTACTTTAATTAAGTAATCAACAAATGTAACTGAGATCACGTGATTTTCCCCGAACGGCTCAAACACAAGACAATTACCAAACGGAACAGTAATTTCTAGGGAACTTATCTCTCCGCGTATTTTATCGTTTATTACAGGCGTATGCAGCTGGCTGCAACATCGTCATTCTGGCAAGCAACTTTGAGAGAGTCCAGATAATACCTGGGGCTGTCCACAACTACATCAGAATCAGTTGTTTGGATTGCAGTACTGACACTGGGAAAATTGCTGCTGCGTATGAAAATCAAATATGCATTTTCGAACCGACTCCGCTCATTCACAGTACTTGCTCACATGTGAGTACATCGATAAGTCAATATATTTCATCCCCAGTTTCGAAACCGTTTTTAATATTTTTTTTCAGTTTTTGTTGGGAATTTGCAAACTAACTTTGATGTGCAATTTTTTTTTTCTAAAAAAAGTTCCCGGATGCTTTGATTTATACGGGGACAGAATCGATCGATAGAAAATTTATAATACTATTTTACGACGAAATGTCAGATTTTTAGTAGCAACTTTAATTTTCGTTCTTTACAAATTTATTAAATATTTCCGAAAAGTTTGATTTGATGAGTGAACTGAAGCGAATAGAATTTTCTCCATAAAATTTCAATAAAAACAGCTATAGAATTAGCAAAGACTAGGAATAAAAAATAAATAAAATTTCTTGACGACAGTTCCACCTTTTTTATGGAATTTTTTTGATTTGGGCTTGTAATCAAATAAAAATCCTCTTATATCCGATTAAATGTTTTCCACTCATCAATTACATTTTTGAAGCAATTTCAATAAATTTTTTTTTTTCAAAAAAATAGCAATTGGAGTACAGATGGGTTCAAACCGGAAGTCTACAGACAGAATCCAATATCACGTCTCTGTCATGGAATCTGGAGGGAACTCGTCTGCTGACAGGTGGAGAGCTTCTGCAACTGTGGCACCAGAATATCCAACCTTTCCAGGAAGAAACCAGTGAGTAATAAAAAAAAATATTCCCTAAAATAGTTAATTAATTCCGTAAAACTCCACAAATTGTATAAAAAATGTCAAAAATTGTACAGCAAAGACGAAAAATCCACATACAGAAGAAACTCCAGGACCTGTGTCCGAGCAGAATCCACCAGGAAACTCCTCCCAAGATCGTGAGTTCATTCCCATTGAGAATGAACGTTTATCTGAAATGTTTGCATGATTGATTCTGTTTATTTCTCTACGCAAATGCTTCATTAATTAATTTCTACCAGGCATTTTTTGAGGACTACAATGTCAACGAAGGCGATTGATATTGTCTGCTTTGTGAATTGTTTGATCACTTATTTATTCTTCTATTTCTCACTTTATTTTGAAAAGGAGTTATTTACTCATGATTTTTAATTAATTTCAGTCGCGTAATTATGAAAAAATTACATATTGAGAATTTGTTACGACAGTTATTGGAGAATATCTCTGGAAAGACGAAGTTTAGAAACAAATGTCAAATAACTTTTTTGTAGAGAATTTAACGATAAACAAAACATCTTTTGTGCATTTTTTCTCTAAATCTACCAGCTTCTGAGATATTCACATTACTTTTCACTAGGTGACATTTTCGTGAATGTAAAATTAATCTAAAGTGAATAGCTTCTGATTTTCTTTAACTCTCGGAGCAATTCTGTGATTTCATCATCATTACAATTATTTGGTTAAACAGGAAGCTTCGCCATTGCCCCACCATCACAAATAATTTCGTATGACAATTAATTGTTATAATTCATATTTCAATTGTTCAAGCATTCGTCCGCTACCTCCACTGACAAACAATTCCCGAATCCAATTTTTCAATAGTCACATGATAATTACAATCTTTGGTAATTACAGCATTATATTGTTGAAAATTGTCCTGATTAATCAAAACAAATTCTTGACATTTTTCTACGAATTTATTAGTTTCTGAAATAATTACAAAAATCAACAGAACAATTTAAGACATCGTCGTATGTACTCACTAATGTAATTGTTAGATTATCTCCATAATGAGTGCAGTTGCCGAAAAATGTCAAATGACAGTTTTTGTAGAATTTTTCACGGGAAACAAAAGATATTTCGCGACAATTTCCTCTAAATCCACTATATTTTGAGATATTTCCCGATTTTTATTGTAAACTAGTTAAGTGTAGCGCGTAAAATTGATTGAAAGTGGCTAGCTTCCAGTGTTCTCCAACTCTTGAAGCAATTGTATGATTTAATCATCCACACAATTACTTGTTTAAACAGGAAGCTTCACCATCGCCCCATCGTCACACATGATTTCGTATGATAATTAATTGTTACCATTCATATTCCATTTGTACAAGCATTTCTTCACGCGACCACTGAACATTTATTGAGCTCGATTTTCCAATATTCCCATGCTCATTGATATCTGTGATTATTGTAGCTGGAGCGGTGACATTTTCCATCGGCGGAGAGGCGGAGAGCCCCGGTCCAGGTGACTCGAACACTGCTAATGAGCCTGGCGGCTGGAATTGCGTTTGGAAATGTCGAACCGCTACGCCGGTTCATCTGATGAGTTTCAGTCCCGATGGTACCCTATTCGCCACCACGGGACTCAATGATAGACTGGTTAAGATATGGTTTGAAAATAAACAATGTGAGTACTTTTTTTTACTCCTAAACAAAACAATTTCGCAGTGGAATTGGGCAAATGACAGAATTGAATTGATTGCACTCTATTTTAGTAGGAAATATTTTTTCATTCAAGAGATTTACATAAATTCATGAAAAGAGCTTGTTTGTAGAGAATTTTAAGAACTACGAAAGTCATTTTGTAACTTTTTTTCATAAGTCTATGAGTTTGAGAGAAATTTGTAAATTGGTAGCAATAAAATTTTACATTTCTGATTCTTATTCAAATAAACATTGAATTTTTTTCTCATCGAGATTGACAGATCAAGAGAAATTTATTGAGTTAAGAAAGAGCTGAATGCATAGCCTAACTTAAAAAAAATTCTAAACTAACAGATGAAAGAAAAATGAAGCTGTAATTTAAAAATCAATTCCTTCATAAGCTAAACAAAATAGAAAATAACGATCTAATTCTAATTTTGGTCATTTAACTTTATGACGTCTGCAATTTTATTCTCATCGACGTAACAAAAATATCGTTTTCGAATTTGATATGGCCCACCGGAAGAAATTGATTCTTCAATCGTGAACATTGAAATTAAATACGGAGAACTATTAATAATAATAATTTTCAATAATAAAACCAATCCTCGACAACTCAATCCGATCAGCTGAATAATAAACATCGGATGTAAAAACTCTTTCAATAATTCCTGAATGGATTCAAAGCGGACTGCATGCTTCAATAGAACCAGAAATTTCCGATTCAATAAGCAGCTTTCATCTCCAATCCCACATACAACATCAAAGGGGCATCAAGAATGCAGCATAAAAAATTGCATATACGTGATATTTTTATCGTGAAGTTGCCCAGGTCCTCGAAATCTTTATTCTGAAGAACCATTCGCCTCTCAACATTTTGAGATCAATCTAAAAAAATCCAAAGATATTTGAAAATTAGTAAAAATTCCATTTAGACGGCGCGAAATTTTCACTTGAAGATTTCTGAGTTTTATTGATATTATTAATATTATTCTCATTATTTATGAAATACTGTTTTTTTCTCATGGAAACTGACAAAGCGAGACCCATTTGATGATTCAGGAAAGAACAAAAATTCATTTGAAGAGAAAAGGAACAAATGCATTGAAGTTATTATTTTTAAATCAGTTCCTTCATGAGCTGAAACGTTTTAAAAAAATGCAATCATCCAATTCCAATTTTTGACATCACTTCACCACTACCCCCTTGAATTTTCCTTTTATCAAGTACACAAAAATACAGTTTTAGTATTTCTTATCGTGCATAGAAACCATTTTTCTAGAATTATTCTTCAATTCAAAGTAATTATTGAATGTAAGCAATAATAATTGCCGATAATAACCCAAATAGTGCCCAACGCAATGAATAATTAATCTCGAATATAAAGAACACAATCCCTAAATGAATTGCAAGATTTCTAATTCAATAAATTTACAGTATTTTACACCCACTCCCACCTAAACCATTAAAGCATCATCAACAATGCAGCGTAAAAAGCTGCCTACTAGTGTTATTTATCCTGGATTTCCCCTGGCCCCCAAAAGCCTCGAGCCAGGTGCGCCACTCAAGCCGCTCGAAAGCACTCTAAATCTCTCAGAACTTTCTCGGGAGATAATGAATTAATAATTAATGAACTGTTCGACCATTTCCAGTATTTCCAATGAGAAGCATGGACCAGACGGGCTTTGGACAGTCGATACCCAACGACAGCTATGGTTTCGTTTACGTAGCACATCCTCGAGCTGTGACACACTTGTCTTGGAGGAAAACTAGTAAATATATGCCAAAGTGAGTGGATTATCAATTGAGATGATTGGTGATTACTTATGATTATTTCGTAACTGTCATTTTTCATCTCCAAAAGTGTCCAATTAAAATTGTCTACGATTAAATAATTGTGAATGATTTATCTAGGGGATCAGTATCGAACATGCTGGTGACATCGTGTCGAGACAATATCTGTCGAGTGTGGGCTGAAACCATACCCCCCGAAATCGAGGGTCTCGCCAATATGAGCCAATTTGAGGGCTCCGACAGACACGGTCATCATGGAAAACATCGACACCACAGTATGCACAAGCATCGATTTATGCAGCGACTCAAACACATGAAGACATGTTTTCACATTCGACGTCATGCTAAACAGCAACAGCATCAGAATGGCCACACTCCCCCGACCCTTCCAACTTTACCCTCTACCTACTCGGTTCATGATTTTCATAATAATTATCAAGGTGCTGGACATTATCCCGGAATGCATTTTCATCTGGCTGCGAGTATTAATGCGGAGACTGGTGAGTTTAATTTGGTTTTTTACTTTTTTCCGTACTAATGGAAATCTTGCATTGGGAATTAGTGGTCGTCAAAACCGGTCGTTGACCTTTTATTAAATCCGTCATTATTTCGATAATTATTTTTCAACAGTTACAATGAAAAAAACTTCAATATTTTTCGGAGGTGTTATATGAAATATTCATCGAATTTTCGTGACTGGCATTTTTTCTGAGCCGTCATCGGAGCTCAATAAATGAGGGACAAGCAATGGAAATATTTTAGATCATTTTTACGGCCATAGTTCATAGTAGGCATAAAAACTATTTAATGTAGGTTCAAATAGTGAAATAAATTAGTAGATTCTATTTCATTTTAATTTCATAAAAACAAATAATTAAAATATTGAAATAATATCTCTATTATATTTTCATGAAATAGTTTTCCGCTCTGATATTTTTCATAATTCCTCGACACGCAGTTTTTTTTACATTCAAATTTTTAATTTGAAAGCAATGATAATTGACGAACGTAGTATACATTTATATCATAGATATTCCCTTGGTACCGAGCCTGGTTACCGGAGATCCCGAGAGAGAACCCAATTTCATTCTCCACTGGTTGAACAACAAGGAAATGCATTTTACGATGCAGGCTGAAAATATTCTCCAGGTAAAAAGAAGACCATAAAAGACTGAAAACAATAATCTCCGCATCTGTCGGGAAGAAAAAAATTTCGCATTATTAATTTTTTTTTTCATTTCACTAATCCCCAGGAATTAACGAGAAAAGTAGTGGAAAAAGAGGAAAGCCTCCAACATCATGACTCCGACCACGCTGATCACGACTCGGAGGATGAGCATACACCAAGTACGTTGAATAATCCTCATAATTGTCCAACGAGAGCTTTTCATTCATTAGTTTCACATGCCGGGGTTTACATGTGCTCATTACGTATCTGCTAACGAGCGATACATCACCAATTATTAGAGATCCTCTCAGTGAAGTCAAACGATATGGTATAATTATTTAGAGGCTAGGCATCGATGTTTATTAAACGCAGTATATTCATTAATTGATTTGAATCTTCATTGACGACTAATCAATCACTGACGATTTCGTTTAGTTGCATCAGCAGTCCCGGAAGTAATTATCCCGTCTAACAATTCATAGATAATCCATGAGATTCTTCCTAAATCAACGGAAATAACAATTTTTTTCGCCCAAATAAATCCTTTGTTTTTAAAAAAAATAGCTTAGTCTCTCTAAGGCATGACTGCATGGCTAGCTAGCATTATTATCTCTATCAGGCAGCATCTTATCATGTTATGGTATGGCGCGTCCCACAGAGAAAGCCCCAAGGCACCAGCCCAACACAAGATCAGGGGTTGGACGGGGTATGAGTCAGGAGGATCACAGCAGCGATGAACATCATACACCCCATACAGGGTCTTCTCATCACAGTCTACCACACAGCGGTCACTCCCACCAAAGTTTAAGGTAAGTGAAATTGTTTATGGCCAGAGGAAAAAAACCCCCGGAGAAAAAAAAGAATACATCATAAATACCCTCTGCAATTAATAAAATTCCATTTCTCCGAAACGCTCGATATTTTGCAGGATAAATATCAGTAGAGAAAATTACAGAAATAAATCCACCGACGACATTTTTAATTTGAAAATGTTTTTTAAAATAATCATTATTAACTAAGGACTTGAGTTTTCTTACAAGTGGTTCAAAATGAAAATGAAACAGATTAAAACAATAAATGGTACGTGGAGCGGTCTTCACACTCAATCCTAATCAAAGCCACTAATTACTATCCACTTATTATACGCAACCCAAGATCACAAACTGTCTTTTGACATCTGAAAACTCGCAAAAGTGTATCGCGTTTTACCTCCAATTCTGATTGAGTAAAAATATCTGAAAATGAAAAAAAATGTACATTATCCCAATTGCAGCAATACCACCTCAATAAACTCGATAGCCACGGACGCCACATCGACAATAAATCACGCGCCCGATTCGCTCGACACAAAAATCGAGACCCTCTTACGAGACTGGCACCACAACCCCGACCTTCTCTTCTCAATCCACCCAATAGACGGATCCTTCCTCATCTGGCACATCGAGTGGCTAGACGAGTACCATCCTGGCTCCTTCCGTCAGGCCCAAATCTCGTTCTCCACGCGCATCCCCAATGCTTTCCCTCTAGGAGACGCTTCCACAATGAGCCACAATGTCTCTATGTACTCTCACAATACCGGCGGTCCCCTCTTGAGTATCCGAGAGGTCGCTAAATCCTCCACAAAATCGAACGACCATCCGGGCAACGAGGTATCTACACCTCTGCCGAGCCTGATCGAGCAGGACGAGGACCAATCCACCCTGACCTCCAAGGCAGGTCAAGAACTCCTGCAAAATGTGCAGAACTATGCAGACCAGAAGTCAACTTTCCAAACGCAAAACAGCACAACAGCTGCAGAACAGGCTAAATCAACTCAGGAGGCAGTTCACGACCTCTTGGCGCATCCCAGCCCCATGGTCTCGATGGTCTCGAAGCACTCCAATGGGACCCTCAACCTCTGGCAACTGACTTTTGCCGACAGAACAAAATTCTCTCAGGTACTGTCCATCGGGCACGCCTGCAGGGCGTCAGGTCATCGCTTCCGGGTGAACGACATCACCTGTCACCCAGTCCTGCCGCTTTTAGTCACCACCTCCCACCACAACATCCCTGAGTACAATCCAAAGAACACGAATTCCCAGAGTTCAGATCACTCGGACCATCAGACTGATTCAGCCTATCGAAAGGAGATAATGTCAGCGACTGGATTTTGCAGCGAACTCATCCTTTGGCGAGTAGATGCCGTTGGTCCTTTATGTAAGAGCGGCGGAGTCTCCGAATTGGCGAGAATAAACTCTCCGGAGATATCTGCCTTCAGCAATGTGGCTTGGATCCCCACGTTGCTCCCTTCAACGACTCTAGGAAATCTGTCGAATTCTCCGAGTGCTTGTTTTGTCGCAAGTGATGGTCAATGCCTTCGGGTGTATCAAGCGGTGATCGATGCAAGAACATTGTTAGCAGAAATATCGATATCAGAGAGGAGAAGTCGGATGATGGATTCGATGGCGAGCTTGTCCACAGACATATCTTCGGACGATGGTGTTCGACATTCATTACACGACCGAATTAAGATCGTTTCTCAACAATCAACTGCTCGTCCCGGCTGCATCATTCAGTTGGACGCTATATCAGACGCAACTCACGACTGGCAAAATACTCAATTTCTTCATGTTTTTCAGGAGCAATTGATAACAGGAGAGAGGAATGATGAAAAACAGAGTGGAGTGGATAGTTCAGGCAAGGATTTAGGTTTAATGGAGTCCACCTTGGATGCTATGGTAGATCTGCAGCAATCTGCCATCTTTGAAGAACCCTTCTACATCGTTGTTCTTGAAAGAACAGCAAAAGGAACTACTGTACACATGTGGAGATTGGTCATAGCTTCTCAACCAGAGACGACTGATCTGACGGGTTCCATGATGTACGTTCCAGACTCTCACCTAGTTCAGGATGAAGATGATGAAGGGACTCCTGGAAGACACTCAGACGGCAGACGTTCGAGACGACAGAGTCAGACTGGGGGACGAAGTAGAAGATCATCACACGCTGATTATGACTCCGCTTACCTCCACCGTAGACACCACAACAGTCACGTCTTGATTAAAACGACCAAAGTGTGTACCCAAGAGTTGGGTTTACCTGATGGTGTTGAAGTTGTTCATGCTGCACCAGCTGCTGGTCATCTGAGCAGTTCATCGATCTATCCCGCATGCTTTGCGCCTTATATCGTTGTAACTGCTTGCAGTGACAGTACAGTGCGTTTCTGGAAATGCAAGGTAACGAAGGATGAGGATGATCAGCTTCAGTACGAGTGGAGGGAGTGGGAGATGATCAGAAAGGATCAGGAGTCGACTATTGATATATCGGGACAGCCTTTGAATATCAGTGCTGCTTACAGTGGGAGAATAGCTTGCGCTTACAAATACGGGAAATCATTTACGAGACCGGGAAAGAACGATCCTGACTCGAGGTATGTTAATTTGTGTGTGGCTATCTACGAGTGTGAGAGCACTGGGGGAAGTGAGTGGATCCTTGAGGATACTATTCATCTCAAGAATATTCATCTTCCGAGAATTCAAGTCGATCAACAACTGGACCTGAGTTATCTCTATGATAGCAAATACCTTCAGAAGAAGCAGCGACTGACTCAGGTCCTTCAGACTCTTTCTCATGAAGACATCAGATCTCCTCGAAATGGGGAGAACGGAGAGACTAAGGCGAACGCTGGTCTTCTAGCTGTTCCGTCCTTTAGTACTCTCCAGTCACTTCGTAAATCAATAATAGAAAATGGAAACACTTGTCCGCTGACTCAGAAACATCTAGTTCAGCTTGATTGGGTGTCTAAAGAGGATGGGTCTCATATCTTGACAGTTGGTGTCGGCTCAAAGATCATGTTGTTCACTCCTGTATGTTCGGATCTCGCTCAAGCCAACATGAAAGCCATGAAAGAATCTCAAAGCACTAATCGTCCAATTTTAAGAAAAATGTCATCACTAGCGCAGCCTCAATTTGTCGATGAAATTCGGTGGATGAAGTTAAGAAAAATTCGACTGACAACTGCCGACGGTCTCCCACCACTGCCCATGCAGATATCCTGGGTGAGAGATGGTATTCTCGTTGTTGGAATGGATTCGGAGATGCATGTGTACTCACAATGGAAGCCAAACCCGAAGAGCGAATGTTTCCATTCGAATCTTCAGCACCAAGAGTCGGATGAATTTCAAGCCAGCCGAAATCTTCGGGATGAGGATCTGAGGACGCTCGCTCAAGAAACTTCCCAGCGGAGACTAGCAAATGTTTCCTCAATGCCTCATCTGTCTAGGGTCAGCAGCATAAATTTGACGATGTTGGATGCTAAGAAGAAGAGAGGAATGCAGAATGATTCAGTCAGCTTCGACTACATGCCAGATTATGGTCTCTTCGAGGCGTCTCGTATTGCCTGTCCAGTCCTTCCTCAGTATCATCCGAAGCAACTGATGGAGCTACTTAATTCCGGGAAGATCAGATGGGTCAAAGCAATCCTCGCACATCTAGTAAGATGTATTACGAGTTCGTGTTCTGTCAGAGCTGATGATGAGAATCTCATGAAGCAGCGGAGTGGCTGGACCAGATCTCGAACAATGTCAGTGAGCTACACTGGGACCACTTCACCATTGGAACCTAGAGGCTCCACTACTCAAATTCCTGAGGAATTAACTCTGGATTACGCAGAGATTACTTCGATATCTCCTCTCCCATTATGGACTCTTCTCATCGCCGATAAAGAAACCAGTGCAGCGCAGATTCAGAACGAAGACAAACAGGATTACAATGAACTTTTCGATGGTCATATGGACGAGGGTGAGTCTCTCGATGACATGTTGGACGACAGTTACGAAGGCTCGCGTCAAAAAGACAGAAGGGCGTCTGTCCCAGAACGTCAGGGAATCTCTCACTTTGGTCCTCGTCAAGGAAGACTTCTGTCCCGATTACTAACTCACACTCATCTACCTGGACTATCTTCTCTCGACCAAATGCACCTTCTCGCTCTAGCCGACACTGTATCGACTTGTAATGTAGACTTTGCCGAACGATTCGCCATCGACGCTGCCAAGACAGCGATCGCCAAAGAGAATCTCACGGGAATCCCCGATGGAGAAACCGTCTCCACGGACTCCCTCGATGACTGTGGATTACGATTTCTACTAGCTATGAAGCATTACAATTATCTCATTAAGTGTCTGCCTCTAGCTCAACGTGCCCAATTCCAGAAACAAGGAGTTTCCACTAACAACCTAGTATGGGCTTTCCACTCGGAATCTGAGGAAGAACTTTTAGCGCTAATTCCTTCGTATGCCAAAGGACAACCGAAATGGTCGATACTGAAAGAATTGGGCGTCGGTTGGTGGATCAGAAGCAATACGGTCTTGAAGACTTGTGTGGAAAAGATCGCCAAGTCTGCATTCCAACAGGATCAAGATCCCCTAGATGCAGCCATCTATTACCTAGCCATGAAAAAGAAGAACATCGTCTGGGGACTTTTCAGGAACAAACGAGACGAGAGGATGACGTCGTTCTTCTCTAACAACTTTACAGAAGACCGGTGGCGAAAGGCAGCTCTCAAGAATGCTTATGCATTACTTGGAAAGCAAAGATTCGCACATGCTGCTGCGTTCTTCCTCCTGGCTGGCGCTCTTCGGGACGCTATTGATATCTGCCTCCACAAACTGAATGATATCCAACTGGCTATGATCATAGCGAGATTGTACGAGGACGACATGACGTCATTGAACTTCAAGCGATTGCTTTGGGAGGAGATCCTGGGGTGCGATGAGAATGGAGAGAATCCTGACATCAATGCTGCACATCCTGATCCGTTCTTGAGAAGTATGGCCTTATGGCTCTTAAAGGACTACTCTGGATCGTTGAATACTTTACTGCTGACCAACGTCGGGAGTCTTCATCCACAATACAATGATGAGTCTGAGAAGGCGGAAGGAGCGACAGCAAATCCAAATGTCTTCAACTTTTACGTTTACCTGAGGACTCATCCTCTTCTGATAAGACAGTATATAGCCTCGACTGCCCAGGATAAGAAGAAAGGCACTTCAGTCATGCTATCAGGGTTTAGCTATGGGACTGAGGGGAAAGGTCAGCCCGATAAGCAGTTGCTGTTGGAGGACAGTATAACTCCTTTGGAGAGACAATTGTATTTCACCACTGCTCATGCACATTTCAAAGCAGGATGTCCGGCTTTAGCTCTCGAGGTACTCTCCAAACTTCCTAATAAAGTGATGGACACCAATGGTGAGGATTCTCCCAGCCTTCTCAATAGTCCAGTCAAATCCAGAGCCAAGGACATGCAGATAGATACCGGGATGATTAGTTGGGATATGGGAAGCAGTGGGAAGGAAACCGTGAAAGCAGATTCAGGGATGGACTGGGGTGCGTCGACAATGGATTGGTCACAACCGGTGAAGAGGGAGGAGGATGAGTTAAAATTAGATTGGGATGATGATGAACCTGCGGAAGATATTGACTCACCGCCGATGAGCATGAAGATGGACAAGGAAGAGAAAACTAAAAAGGAAGAGAAGACTAATAACGTCGAAGAGAAGGAAGGAGAGGGTGTCAAGCCTGTGGCGCAATTGGATATCATGGCGCAGCAGTTGAAGTTTGTGGCTTGTCTGAAGATTCTCATGGAAGAGCTGTCGACGTTGGCGACGGGGTTCGAGGTGGATGGTGGTCAGCTGAGATATCAGCTTTATGTCTGGCTTGAGAGGGAGGTTGACGCCCTGAGGCAATTGTGCAGCTACAGTGTTAATTCCGATGGTGATGTCACCAATGTTATCGAATGTAAGTGATGCACCTGATTCTTCATAGTTTTTGTGATTAGTCTAATGAAGATTTGAGAATTGGTGATAATGTTTTAGTTATTCTGCATTAACTAACCTAGATGTTTTCACTGTAGAAGTTGAAAAACTTTGGGTTTCGTCGAGCTGTTTTTTTGTGTTACGATTTCTTTTCTCAATGTGCATTTTCAGACGAAGGCGGTATGGTTGACGACGTTGCTCCGTACAGACCTGGTGAGCAGCCAACATTGCATGAAATTTTAGTCGCTGAAAAGCTAGATTTTGAAGCTAAAGTGCAGAGAGCCGCGAGACGAAAAAAGTGGCTTAAAGGTAACTAACACATTTACTTAACACCTTGCAATTGATGTGTTGTCACATGAATAAAGTTGAGAGTGACGGGCTTAGTGGAACAACAGAGCAGATATACAATATCATAACTTTCTCACATTTTTTGCTAAAAATTAAATTAACAAAACGCCAGTTGATTCTCAATATCTGGCATAATAAAACGAGACAAGATTAATTTTCTCCCTCAATCACTTGTTTCGAAATCAACCGATTCAACAAAAACTTAAGAAATTCATAAACCGAATCCGTAGATGATGTAAATGAACATTAAAATACTGGCCAAATGAGTCTCATACGTCTGTTATATAAAACACCGCAAGCTTTTTTAGAAGTTATCGAGATTTACGTGTAAACATCTGTCTTGTCCTCATCTTATTTTCTTCGGCTAATGATAAAGGTATACGTTCTACTGGATTACCGCAGTCCGTGGGCCCGATACAACATTTACACATAAAAAATTCTAGAAATAAATCAGAGCGTAAAAGAATCATGCCAACTAATTCCACAATATTTTGTTTCTCCCAGCAAACGAGACACTCCTCCGCACTCTGCTCTCCTACTGTTCCCTCCACGGCGCCTCGGGTGGTGGTCTAGCCTCCGTTCGCATGGAGCTCGTCCTCCTTCTCCAGGAGCTCCAACAAGAGAAAACCCAACAGCAGCTTCTCTCTCCTCTACCCTTCCCTACCACGCTCCCTCTATTGTCTGCCAGTGTGGCCTGCAACAAAACAGTCGTAGCAGACCCCGTCCGCCATTTACAATCCCTGGCTCATGACATGCTCCAGACTCTGGTGGAGCTGCGCTCTCCACCGACTCCCAACCGCAACACTCACTACTGCGAAGTCTTCATAATGCGTGACCTGGCAGTGGCTCTGAGCGCCTGCATTTACCAATCCTTATGCGATTCCGACACTTTTGTCATGAAACACCACCAGCCAGACAGTTTTCCAGCAGTCGCTGAGGTCGAGTCCTTCTCAGGTGGCCATCTAGTCGCTTCTAATCGTTACCATCGTCGTTACTCCACCGATGAAGGAGTGATAATTACTACTCTACCAGCAAAATGGCCGGGAGTTACAAATCTTCGAGCTCTCCTGGCCAGAGAAAAGGACGAGGACACACCCAAGCTCAACATTCTCCTCTGCGAGGCCTTCGTCGCTACCTTCATGAGCCTCTTCGTTTACGCTCTATCCAGCTGCGACAGCCACATCCTCTATCGTCTCGTGGGCCACAGATTTGACAATAATACATGGGCCACCCTGTTCGGTGGTGGTGTTAAGAAATTAGTTAGGATAGCGAGCACATCGAGTAGACCATCCAATATTGTGGTAGAACGTACCGACAGCTTCTCAGGTGAGCTACAAGCAGCGGCTGGAGGTGTTTGGAATACTATGACATCGTTGACCAAGCAACGAGTCAAGTTGAATATGAAATTGTTGGGACAGTTCACTGGACAGCAGCCTAACATCAAAGAGGACAAACCTACTTATCGGGAGCAATTTGTGTCACCTCAGATGAGCATGGTTTCGTATTTCTTGATGAAGCCGAGGATTGAAAGCGAATATGCGGATGAGATTGATTATGATTCCTCGGACTCTGCTGTTTCGGATTTAGGTTCATCCGAGGACGAAGAGGATGTCTTCGATACAAACGTTAAACCAAAGAATAAACCAAAGGATAACACAGAACATTCAAATCCCGTATCATACAGTTGGTGCATTATGAGATTAGCTATTGTTAAGATACTCCAGCAACAGCTTCAGGATTTTTTGACTGTTGCTGGAATTGAGATGCAGGAGTTGCCAGTTAGTAGTCCACTGATTCATGGAACTCTGGGGATTGCTGCACAATGGCAGGAGACACTGAGAGAGGAATTGGAGTCCAAAGGACCACCACCAGTTCATTTTATTCCTGGTTGTGCACCTGATCCTGTACCAACGCCTGGTAAACCAGCTATTCACAAGTACAGATCGTTGTTGGAGAAGGAAAATACACCTTTCAATACGAGACTGGCTTCAGCTGCTCCCGCCAACAGACTTTGGTCGTATTTGGTGAGGCAGGAGCCAGTTCAGGACATCTTCATTCGTGCTGTGTTTGGGAAGAGGAGATCTTTGTCAGCCATTCTTGACAATCAAACGAATGTAGATGGAAATACTAGGGAGGATAAGGGGAGTGATTCGGGAACAACTAGTCTTCCTGAACCAGTTAGAATCATTCACAAGGAGCAGGATAGTATTAGTGCCTTCTGTCTTAATCAGGTTAATCCTGGGTTGATGGCTCTGGCTACACCGAGAGAAGTCCAGGAAATGGATATATCGTTGTTACTGGAGTTACCGAGCTGGCTGGAGGATGAGTGCGAGTTTGATATTATTAATTTGAATAAACAGGTTGATCCAGAGCCTGTACCACCGACCAGTTTTCTAGTCATTCAGGTGAGTCAACAAAAAATTATTTAATTTTTTTTACTGTAATTTAGAACCATTTGTCGATAAAATTATGCACATACTCATCAATAATCAAAAATAGATATAAATGAAAAATTGTCAGATGATCATTATGGGATAATTGTAATTGTTCAAACTGATTAATGATTAATCGAATAATCGTTAAAATTTTCTGGGGATTAGTTGATAAATCAGTCAATTCCGGGTTTCCATTAATAATAGATGAGGTAATCAATTTGTTTAGTATACTTACTATTACTTAAATTATAATTCATAATTTTTTTATCGATGAGAAAAATCTATCTCCAATTGATTAATATACTAGTAAAAGAAGAAAATGCAGGAACAAACTGGAAAAAATTTTTCAACAAAAATTGACTAGAATATTTGAATGAAAATATTACATTTTGTAATAAGTGCAAACAAATGGTTTTTGGTGTGTGAGGGGGTTAATCCCACGAGCCCAAAAATATTTTCCCGCAATCGTATTCTAGTAAAAATCTAGCTAAAATAATCGTTTTTCAATTTGGAAAAACAACAAACTAATTTTAAAAATTCTACAAACAATGTAAAATGTAAATTGGATTATTCACTTACTTTCAGACCGCCGCTGATAGACCTTTATTGGCCCAGAGTCCTCAATCAAGCAGTCCTCAACCCCAGTCGGGAATAGCGAGTCAGAGTGGCCGTGGTGCAAGTGTCGTAAGTCACCTTATTATTTCTCTAAATATTAATAATCATGATCATTGTCTGAGAATATTCATATAAAGATTTTGTCCGACACTACTCACGTTTTTACGACTCGTGAATAGACGCTTTACACGATGTGATGAAGCTTAACGCGAAGATAATCCCAATCAAAATTTTCAATTTATTAGTCAACGCGATTTTTCAGTATCTATCTGTATTTTCAATAAGTTTATATTTCTTGTCGAATATCCCGTAGGAGTAATACCGAATAATATACATAATAACTGTAAACCATAGTGGCTTTAAATTTCTGTTTAGACCCATCACACCATATCTATCAATTTATTTGAATCGACAAATGAGCACCTCTCAGTGACGTTATTTGTTTCAATCATTAACAGCACTAATTACACTAATCAATATGTGAAATAACACGGAAAAAAATTAAATGTATGATCGAGTGGATTTGTCATACTCCATAGGGTTTTTTGGACGCATTTTTTTAGGAATTTCTCAGGATATATATCGTTGGGGCGACTTTTTTCTATTTTGGATTTGGGCGTGTTCCTTGTCGACTGAATTACTTCCGAACCTCTCACCTTCCCCTCCCCCCTTCGCCGTTTACAATAGAATTGGTTTATCAAAATTTCAATTGTCGAGAAACACCGAAAAATCAAAAAAACTGATTTTTAAGTCTCAACTGGAACTTTTGAAAGTCTTCTCTTGAGGCTTTCAAATCGCCAGTACTCATTCTTTTCTTTCTTTTTCATTGAATTTATTTATAAGACAAAATGTCAACAATTTGTTTGCAAGAAATTCCATTGAAGGACTTCTATTCAAAAAAAAAAAATATATTTGTTTGCTTTATCAGACAATTTGAACAAAATGTATTGTAGGATTTGTCAAATTTTGTAATGAATTTAAAAAAATTATAATAGTCTCTTTTTTTCAATCATTACAGCCATTGAACCGTTTGGTTTAAAAAATGGAAACTGATGAAACATTCGATATTATTCAATAATTGTTTCCTAATTATTGGTAGATTTATTACGTTTTTAGCACTCAGTGGATGTGCGCGATTTTCCTCGCTCGATATTGGGTTAGGAAAAACTTTTTCTGGCGAATGTAATTAGACAAGTCCCCAGAAAAATTGTAGGTAGTATAGAAAATAGCTATTATCGAGTTTTTGTTTATAAAGCGCTTATGAGGATGCAAAATGTGTATCACATTTCTATTTTCAAGATTTTATTGAACAAAGCAGAAGTTCTCACAAGTACATGAAAATATTCGCCTACTAACGAAAAACCTGAAGATTCAAAACAAAATTTGATACATTTCATTTTTTTCCGTATCCCCTCTAATTGATGATCTCTCTTCCTTTCTCTCTCGCTCTTTCTCTCTTTCTCTCTTTCTCTCCTAACTCATCATGTATTCAACGTTTCCTGATCAATAATATCATATGTATTGTAACGGGTAGGAGATTAATGAAAAGAAACCAAATGGAAAAAAAATGAATATTCATTTATCTTTGACGAGTTGCATGAACATTAGGGGGGAATTCGAACTCTTCGGGTATATTAATCATTCTCTTCCACTGATTATTAATCTATCATTACAAAAGGAGGTAATTATTATAAATTCTCAAAATTTGAGAGGTGTTGGGTAGAGAATCACTGTTAGAACTTATAATTCCATACGTATATTTTTCTTAGACAAGTCTAAATTTTTTGGTTGTTTCCATTGACTAATTTTCCGGTTATTCCGAATTTGTGTTATTATTATGAACGTAATACATTACCAAATTAGATTGTAAAAAAAAATATTTCGCACATGTATCGAAAAATAGGGTTCGATACTGGGTTCGATACTCGCAGGAAAAGTTTTTTTAGTCTCGTGGGAGATTTATAGCACGAGCCGAAGGTGAGCCCAACCGATTTTTTCGCAATCGTATCGAGTCTCCGCACATGTATCAAAATCGTAATTTTTCGTCGTGATTTTCAGTGTTACAAGTTAATGAAAACTAACACCAATTTTTCGACGGGGAAAAATGAAGATCACTACGAAAGAATATTCTTCATCCCACTCTGCGAAAAAAGGGACATATTACCAATTCTTCGCGTGCGCAAAACTCCATCTCCCAGGCATTGTGAGGCAAAATAGAGTTCGATGCTGGCGGGCAAGCTATTTTTTAACTCAGAAAATTATATCGGTCGCCTTCGGCTCGTATTATAATCCTCCCATCAGGTGATAACTGTTCCACCATAATTGTATCAAAAAACTATTTTACAAAAAACTATTTTATCAGGCTATGCTAAAATAGTGTACGTCAATATGATTGTGGAAAACTAGTATATTTTTCACCTAGAGAGGAAAAGTAGACAAGTCGTCCTCATGTAAAAAATTACGACCGGAGTCGAAAGCTAGGGTTGTAAGCTCGAGGGGAATGCTTGTCTGACTCTCCTCCCGAGGATTGAATACGATTTTTCTACCAAAATGGACGAAAGTGAGGCTTTTTAACCGAGCGAAGCCATGTTAGAATGCTCACTTTCGATTCATGTGGGCAGAATAGTATATTATGTTGCTAGGACTCAACCAATTGCGACTTATCGGCTGCCATAACTGCCCGATAAGTAAAATTTATCCTCCTAGGAG
>JAPYZN010001227.1:0-17978 GCA_030522865.1 Psyttalia lounsburyi
ATTTTCAGCCTCGGCTTCGCCTCGGCTGAAAATCGTGCATTTAACCTCAAACTCGGACTTATGCGCCACTCATCGTCCTCGATACATAATGTACTATTTCGACCCTCGAGAAGAGAATCAGACAAGCATTTTCCACGCGCTTACCACCCTCGCCTTCGGCTCGGGTCGTAATTTTGCACGTGAGGACGACTTGTCTACTTTTCCTCCCTAGGTGAGAAATATACTATTTATAGTTTGGGGGCATAATAATTATTCATTTCCTGGTTCGTATTTCTTCGTTGACAGACTGGGGAATTTACTGAACGTTAAAGATTTACTCTTTCCACTTCCTATAGAAAATTACTGAAAATGATTCACGCCAGCTGTTTACGCCAATTATTCTGTAATTTTTATTGAATATTTCTTTCCGTGTAGGATTCCATTAGTCAATGTAGAATTGAAAGATATTCGACTGGAAGTTCGCGAATATTTAATTTGAGGCCGTTGTCGGATTTAAATTGTGTAATAATGTTCGATTGAGATTACGTGTATTAAAATAAGTTGCTATTTACTTGTATGAGCAGTTTTAGGCTTAAAGTCATTCCTAGAAAATCGCCAATTTGTTTCAATCTATTCGTGGAAATGCCTTGCGGATCCGGCGTTTTCTTAACTGCAGAAAACCTCTTTATTTTCTCATCAATAGTTTCATTTCCCACAACAGCACTCACTCCTTATTCCACGAAGCATTGGCATGAATAAAGAAGTGATAAAATACGTGGAAAACAGGAAATTAAGCTCTAAAAAAAATAATATCTCACTCTGTAATATGAAATTTGGAAAAAAGGCAGGCAAAAATTTGAGCTACGCGACCCTCAAATTGAGTTTTTTCAAATTCTGAAATTGAAAGAAATTCGACTCAAACTCCTTATCTTGGTATATCTTTTTTAGTATTCCCTAAAAAAATATATGGGCAACTTACGATTTCAAATTGAAATCGATGGCAGTTCCGAATTCACTTCTCGAAATCATTGCAATTTTAATTTTTCCCATTTAATCCACTTTGAAGCTTAGAAATTTCAATTTGATATATTCGAAAGTCTCAATAGTCAACTGAAAAATGTTAAGTCTCATCTTCAGAAGACCTTAATGTTCAGCATAAAAATCTCTAATTGACGATTGTAAATTCTTGAAATCTGAAAGTAAAGATTTATCTCAAGTATTCTGTTAACTGCAGCCAAAGTACCTATTTCTTCAGCAACAGTTCCATAACCCGACACCTGCGCTCAATTCCCGCAAAACATCGGTGCGAATGAAGAAGCGACGAGGTACAAACAAAACATAAGAAAATAAATAAAAATAAAAATGGAGGGTTGGCCTTCAATTTCACGGACTGCCGGATGAGTCTCGTGTATGACCGGTATATTTATATTTATGCGGTTAGATACGCTCCATAGAACGTAAGGGAGAGTGAGCACTCTCATGCATATGCCGACCCAACTCGCCGAGATAATGGACCACAGCAATATAAGGACGAAAAAAGGGAGTCCCTCATCGGAATGAGGGGGAGACAACCCAATCGTACGAGACTGGTGACAGCCTCATTCTCCGACGTGTTTCTTTCTTCGTTGTATGTCTATCGGTAAACGACAAAGATTAGATAGAGCCCACCACATGTTCAGATCCAAATCTCCGATAAGCGTTAATGCATGACATAATGAAGTCGTTTGGCCATGTCGAGTTGACTCGATGTCAGTTGGAATTGAGGGATAAAAATGAGTGAGGAGGGAATCAAAAAAGAGGCGTATGTACATGAGTATCGATCCGAGGTATCGCGTGAGAGAACAGCGGGTCTTGCACCTACCGTGGTTAGGCTCACTAACTAATGTCTTCATTTCTAGAGTTTTAAATCCTATTCCTGACACTGTGAACATTCATCAGCTAGGGTTTAATCGAAACATTAAAAGTGAACGATCTGGAAAACACGAAGAAAAATCATGAATCAAGTTGATTAATGGGGAGCATAATTGAAGTAGATTTTGAAATTCGCTCCAAGTCGGATGAATATTTGATTGCAATTTTCTGACGAATGTCTTCATTTCTGGGAGTTACTCTATTTTGAACAGATTAAACTGTCATTGTTTTGGTGCTCATCTAAAAATTCAAAGCCTACTAAGACTTCCGACATCTTCATTACCCACATGTAGAAAAATATTCAGTAGTAATACCAGTAGTCCTCCAAAATTATCGCATATTTTTCGATAGCTTCGTTGCCTAGGAACAATTGCGCCAAATTTTACAGGCTAAAAATCCCGCGAACGAGACACGAGGGATTTTTCTGCAAAATTTGACACGCTGCTTCCTAGGCTGGGAAACTTGAGGAAAATATCCGATCAATTTCGGAGAACGACTGGTATTTGACGCAATATTTCCCCACTTCGGATTTCGGCTAAGCAGAGTCCAGAATTTGAGGTTGTCATTGTTTTTCCCCATCTGTGCAGAATGTTCGGTACAGTCCAAAGAACTCCCTCCAAAACCACTCATTTTATAATTACGTTTGAAATAACTGTTTTTCTTTGTTGTCAGATAGAATATTCAACGTGAAATGTGTCGTAAAATGAGACATTTGAAAAAAAATTGAAAGCTACTAATGAATTTCCAACGGAAATTCATTAGTAGCTTTCAATTTTTTTTTAAATTCCCGAAATAAGACTGACAGCCTCAAATTCTGCGCTCTGACTGGCCGAGATCCGAGTTGGGGAGATATTCAATGAAAATTACCAGACGAAAGACCTAAGAATTGCGGTTCGAAACGTAATCTGGGAGCGAAGTAAAATTCTATTAAAAGTGTCAGTCGTCACGAAAATTCTACGACCTGTTTCATACAAATTACTCATCGGTCCGAGGCCTCATGATTAGTCGTGAGTCACAGTGAGGCGGAACTTTAGCAACATGTTCTGTAGCTCTTCTGGCGCATTCCGTAAAAATTCTTAGACATCCGAGAATTTTAAGGGTCTAGGGCAGAATGATTCTTGAAATTTCTGTTAGATTTTACATCTGCCAGAAATATTACTTACCGTCTGGGATTTTTGAGGTGACAGATCAGAAAATTAGCAGAACGTTACAGATTGAGTTTCTTCAATGCCTATAGAAATTCGCTGAAAACGATTCGCGTCAGTAGTTTTCGTGAGTTGTTTCTTAATTTTTATTCAATATTTCCATGCTATGCGAAGTTAAAAGAACGACTGACCTACCATAAACGTTCAGGTTAATTCTCTTAACACTATTTACTGTTATTATTAATCTGCTTTACTTACTTTACGTTATACATTGATTACTGAGAAGCATAATTGAACTAGATTTCTAAATTCCCTCGAAGTCGAATGAATATTTCTTTGTGATATTTCCACAAATGATGCTCATGCAAGATTTTCAATCTCAATAAGACTCCCGAAAACTTCATTACCGAATGTACGCTTAAAAGAACGACTGACCTACCAAAACCGTTCAACTTAATTCTTCTAATGACCTTCATTGAATATCATAACTCCGAAAAGCCTTATTGTTTATTCGAATACCTCCTCCTGATCTCTCCTCATTGCCCGCAAATCCCCAATTTTGTCGGCGCTCGTCGCTGAAGCCTGACTGATCCCCATAATTTGTTAACAGGTGTGGTTTCAAAATCGCCGAGCAAAGTGGCGAAAGAAGGAGCACACGAAGAAGGGACCAGGGAGGCCGGCGCATAACGCTCACCCCCAGAGTTGCAGTGGCGAGCCAATTCCACCTGAAGAGCTCCGAAGAAAAGAGTGTGAGAGGCGGCAGAAGAAGCTGCTAAAAGCTCTCGAGAGACAGCAGCGAAAACTGGCTGCCAAGGTAAACTATTCCCCGAGTAAAGCTGCCAACTTTCCAAGGGCACCGACTAAAAATCCCCAAAAACTCGTTTAAACTTGCGCCAGTATGAGATTAAAAAACTTTAATTCGGCATCTTCTGTTGTAATAGGGTATCTCTGTGGACCTCTCAACGCTGAAAGCCGACTGGGAGGCGAGAAGTGCAGCGGCGTCGAGTGGTGGTTTAAATGGTCATCTGAGTGGGTCATTTGGTCAATTGGGGGCTCTAAACGAGGGTAGCAGTGTCTCTGGCTCTGGGAATGATGCCAATGAGGAGATTGATGTGGTTGGGGGATTGGACTCGTGTTCTGAGAGTGGTAGTGAGCGAATGGATTCAGCAGCGGATGGTTCGATCGACGGTGAGTGCTATTCAAGGCTGACGGTTGATCAGAATGACCATGGAAGGACGTCACACTCGTCGGTAGAGCATCAGAGTCCAAAGAGTGGTTTGACCATAAATTTGGATCTTAATCATCAACAGGGAATTCGACGCTGGGGCTTGAGTCTTCTTGAGCGACGGAGGGAACTCGTTCGGAGCAACAGCGTTGCGAGAAGATCAACGGACAGTCCAAGAAGTCTAGTGAGAAGTCCGTTGGATAGGAATGACGATGAGATGCAGAGTGGTAGCATTGATCTGTCGGTGAAAGGGAGAGAGGACAGAAGGAGACTCAATCCCTTCTCAATTGACAGCCTTCTCGGTAATAATCGAGCAAATACACCTAGAGACGATCAGAATCGCTCATCAACACCCACCAATCTCACCAATGGCAGGCAATCTAGCTCACCAACGTCACCAATATCCGTACCAACGTCACCATCCACCACGTAGTCCTGTTGTAGTTACGATAATAAGAGGTTTATGCAACGATTTATCCATGGAGACTGATTCAATATCATTATTCGACATATCTGCTGTGAGTCCGATTGTCGATGCCCCCCATTCCCTCTCAGGCAACAAATGTCAGTGTGCAATAAGGAAGTGAGTGTGAAGATTACGAGAGAGTATCTATCGATAAATCGACATTGACTCTGAGAGTTTAATAATGATTGAGTGTATTTATAATGTAAATAGTCAAAGGATTTTTAATTTAAAATGAAGACGAGTAAACTGATGTTATCGCGAGACTTAGGCGTTAGACGTTTCATGGGGATGATTAAAGATGACGGGGGGAGGAGGAGGAGGAGGAGGGGGGAGGGGGGGAATTAATGTAATGTAATAGTTGAAATTTTTTCGCCTGATTGCCGTGTACATAGATTCGACGTAGGGCATGCAGTGAATTGGGAAAATTGAATGATACCATTGTTTAATGAACAATTAAAGAGATAACTACTTGTAAAACTTTTAGAAAAAAAAAATTGCGCAAATGATGATAATTGATAAGTATTTGTTTTTTCTGGGGAAAAATTGATGATAAAAGGAGAGATTTAAGAGATGCCATAAATGCGCATGACGTGCAAAACACAAAACATTACCAATAATACCCAATTATAAATATATTAATTTATTCTCAAGAAAAATGAAGAAAAGTCTAATTATTGAATGAAACATTATTCTATCATCCCAGGTGATTATTTCCAATTCATTAAGGGAGCCTATTCACTCGCACCAGCGGGAAAAAGGAAAGGGCAATCAGGATGGTGATTTGACCTTCCGAAGTGACGACGCAGTACAGCCAAGGTACAATGCATGGACAATGAGTCGGTGCTCGTAATTTACTTTATGAAGCCACAGGAAGGCGATTGCACCAGCCCATGTGGTATGTGTGTGGAACGCCTCGTTCGACGACAAAGGCCCATTGTGCCTTGGGCAAAGCCGCAATAATATTATTAGCCATATACCATACGCGTCCTCTCGCCCTCGAGCGTCTCCATCTCGACGCGAGAAAGGGCTCTACCCCGAGTGGTGTGGCCTACGGTATTGCCAGTGAGGACTCAATTTACTTCGTCGCTACATTTGGCTTTCCCTTTCAAGTATTTTGTCAATCACGTACTATTGGACTCCTACTGATACTTTCTGAATTGAAATATGCGAATTTATTGCTTGAATATAATTCCTGGGTCATCTGACTGATAACAATGAGTTACGACTTTGTACTCGTCGGAGCATAATTCATACCTGATCTCTGCAGTCTCAGACGGTCTCGAAAATAATACTTTAATTGTTTGTATTTCGTCACTTGGTCAATATAATCTAGGTAAGCAGGCCACATTGTCAATAATAATGCAATTCACCAAATCTGGGGCATAACAATTTGAAGGTAGATTTTGTGTAAATTTCCGTCACTTGATTGTTTAAATAATATTTGATGGGCTGAATTATATTTTGGTTATCTGTCTCAGTGTGGAAAGATCGGAAAATCAGTTCTTTGTGACTAAGACTCGCTAAGGGACGTCGGCGCCTAGGAGGCCATGGTCTGTCAAGTGACGCCTAGGCCTGCTAAGTTGCTAGGTCAGAAGTAAGCTTCGCCAGAGGTGACCCGCGCCCTAACTTATATCCATGCCTCGTAATTCTTGATCCAACACTCATATCAGCTGATCTTAAATATTTCAACATATATGCATTAAGAAATCATTCTTGTTTTTTATTTGTATTGCCAATTTTTTGCAATTCCCCAATGAACCTAAGGAAATAATTATTTAGTTTCCCATTTCATTTTTCAAAAATATAGCCACACTATTTTCACGCAAGCTGTAAAAACTCTCTCGAAGCACTTCATCTCTACCGTAATCACCAATAAATATCAGATGACAGTGACCCATTTCTCAATATTTCCCCGTCGTCCTTTCGCCTCATTAAAAACCGTTTGTATACAGAGAGAAATTTTGCACTAAAAATAACGAAAAAAATTACCCAATCACATGGTAAAATTCACGATCTTTAACAAAAATTATGCACACGTCTGGAAAATTTGTAGTGAAGGTTAGACAAGTCTCACTAACTCTGAGGGATAATTTTTATCGTATCACTCGATAACTTTTAGTAAGCAGTCAACAAATTTGACTAAAGCGCTACGGTAATTTTCCCCAAGTGGTCAAAATCCTACGCGACTATATAACGTAACGATAATTTCTACTGAGGTTTTCTCTCTGTGGATAAATAATCAGTCTAAAATTTATGCACTCGAATGTTAATCACCGGGATCAATTAAAAACTTCTCGAAAACACCGTATGTGTGAATCCGGCAGGTGTTTGACCGAGCGCCCTCTAATCGTCGATATCCACGAATAATTTACCTTTTTCGCATAGTCTCCCCGAAGGGACTCTGGGGATTTAGCGGTCTCTCAAGAACCCTCCTCACCCACCGTTGGCCTCCGAAGAGAAGCGGTACCGTTTCCCTCTCGACCCGAACGAAAAAAAAGGCCAGGTGAACCTCACATACCCACTATTTCTCACTTCGCCGGAGCGCTCTCACTCCACCAATATGTCTTTCACTTTACCCTCCCTCACTGTAAAAATTGTTTAACGACGATTTATTGCGGGTCGGGAGTGGCCAAGGGGATCGTGCAACGAAGATCCAGTTTGATCGGACAGATCAAGGTGCTCCGGGAGGGGGTAGAGATGATCGGGGCCTTACAAACCCGCCGATATATCCACTGGTGCCCCGCGCAGTTATTACGGTTGAGGTTAAAAGGTTGAGAGCTCGCATAAACCACTTGGTGCGCCCGATCGACAATCGATACCGATAGTTCCCAGAGGTACTCGACTATCAGAATTCACGATCTTCCAGCCGGTGGGGAGGGAGGCGAGAGAGGGCCCAATGAGGCCTGGCGTGCGTACCCATCGGGGCGGAAAAAATCCCTACTTATATTTGCCATTTTCTGCAACATTTGCGGTGACAGTAGAACCCAACAGACCCACTAAAATTCGATTAACTGAAAAATCAATTGGAGGTGATGGCTAATTGTGGCAATGAGCTCGAGAATTCCAGATCCCATTGAAATTTCAATGATAACGTTTCATGAAAAATCAAATGATCCTGAATTTGTAGATTGATCACATGATTTGATTAAAGATTTGATCTTGAATTTTGTGTTGAACTGTTCCAACAAGTCCAAAGTAGTTTGAGGCCCCGCAAAACTCGCTTCTTTCTGTCAAAATACAGTCACGATCAGACCTGTCAAATTTATCAAAAGTTCCCTCAGAGTGGGTCGACCTAATCGATCCCAATAATTTCCCAGGGTTACTCGACTATCGGTACTCGAGATCTTCCCGTCGGCGGGAGGGGGAGGGGACCCGATGGGGCCCGGCGCGCGTACACATCGTGTGGCCCCACCCACACTACACGGTCGCGCCCTCTGCATAACCTCAAAAAAATACAGCTGATGTTCACAAGTTTCTGCATCATTTGCAGTTATGTACTACCAAAACCCATCAATATGCATGTATTCGTCGCGACGGGAGTATCGATTGCCCGTCTCGTATCGATTTCTACTTCATCATTTTTTGGCCCCCTAATGGGGGTTCAAAGTACGACTTAATAATGACGTATACATACAAACGCCAATGAATTGCTCATTCAATTTCCCTTATGAAAAAAACGTAAACACGTATTTATGTGGATGCCTCGGGTTGAGTATAATTTCGACATGTTATTTTTTATGAGTCTGCACATTGGAATATTGAAAAAACACCGGAGTCCCGGGGATTTCGTGTCCTTTTCCAGCGCTCGATTATTTTTGTATGTGCATCTCGCCGGGTTTGCATTGGGTATCCAGGGAGATGAGAGATAAAAAATTAATAGCCGCCTTTTGGCAAACCAGGCAAAACCAGCGTCTCTCTCACTTGCTCCCGAGCTTCGCATCCATCCTCCCCTTCCCCCTTCGCCGGTCGACGATATAACTGGCGGGAACAAATTTTATTACCGAATTTTATTCCGCTTACACTGGCGAGATCAATGATACCACGGCCTGCCAATACTGGTTAGCCCAGCGGACTCTGTGCACATACAGGGAAGTATCGGGGCATTTTGAGGAGTTTGCGAAAAGGATACAGTGAGGGGTATAGAGGCAAATCAATTTGCGATCTGCCCTCTGGGGACTGTAGACGATTATATTCACTTTTTCCATGTTACCTTAGAAATAACGCAGTTTATGAGAGTCAAGGAACAGCTCAGGGCGAGGAGATTCAATGATTTTGATTTGTTGATGAGGGCGAGAAGGTAGAGTTTGAAATTGCAAATGGGGAACAGTTAAATCAACCTTGATTACTCTGTGAAAAATTAATTTTGAGCGAGTGGTTTTTCGATTTCCGGCTTATCGATTCTGGGGCGTATCTACCGTTTTGACAATCAAAATTATTAAAATGAAATTCCCCCGGTGAGTTGATTGTTAACTGTGAAGTGAATGGAGATAAAAATCTAAAATTTTAAGGAGGTAATATTTCTATGTGGGGTATATTTATTATTTATTTATTTCAATGTGTAATATTTTCAGCCATAGTACTTGTATTTTACTACTTTTCTGGTACAAAGATTCTCTTTCTTTTTCTCGGACACAAAATGGCGTACGGTTACAACAAATTATAATTTACCTGGTATTTTCTGCGGAGCTTAATTACTGAACAGTTTGGACTTTTATATTTAGGTTCAACATTTGGGGTTTTTGCTATATACAGATTGTTTGTGACATAATTTTTGGGGTATCTGGCTGACAAGAAAATTTTTTTTTTCCGAAATCAGAAATTTGACTGTCAAAGCAGGAATAAAATTCTTTGTCAACTCCTCAACTTATTGAGAAATTTTTAATTTTACACCCAATTTGATTAATGAATATTACCAAATCAATAATTTTCAATATTATCAAATTAACTACAAAAAATGCTCAATTAATGATTCTTATTGTTTAAATTACCAAAAATTTCCATATAATAATCTATTAGCAGTAAAATAAAAACAATGGAATAGTCAAATAATGTTTGTGGGTTTAAAAAAAAAAATTCAAATAACACTTAAACTATCCTGGCATTTTGTGTTAAAAGACGTCAATGAAGAATATAAAATCAAATCAATTTTCGATCTGCCCTCCGGGGGCTGCTTACGCCGATTACATTCACTTTTTCCATGTTACTTTCGAAATAACGCGTCGCGGGAATAAAGTAACAGCTGAAGATACGGAGGTTTGAGGTTTAAGTTTTTTCGTTGGTTAGGGAGGAGGGCGAGGGAGAGGGGGGGGGGGCGCAGTTTGAAATAAAAAGACGGGGAAAAATTCTCGCGGCTGTATAACTTGGCACGGTAATATCAACGATAAGTATCTCGAGACGGTTCTTCGAGGCACATTGAAGGAGTTGAAGGAGTTGGTGGTAGGAAATGAGGCGCGAGGGGAGCGAGGAAGAGAAGAGGGGAGGGTGGGGTTGTGCTGTACGATCCAAACATACAACACGTTACTCTGATGGCGGCCAGCCAGAAGTAAATCTAAGGTTTACGAGGCATGTACCCGCCTCTTACTAGCACCTCCTCGAGCCGTGTGGTTTTGCCCGTTTCAACCCACCGATGGGTTTTTTCATGCACCAAAGTCCCAGACCGGCAGAAAATGTGCGATATGTTTCTCATAATAAATCGTCGGGACACGAGCAATGCGGATCTGGTAGGGGTGGAATATGCTCAATTCGTTTTGGTATGAGTGCGTAATTGTCGGGCTTGTTTCGGGAAATTCGTTTTTTCATTTGAGATTTTTCTTTCAGTTGGCAATGTCTTGCTGTTATAATAAATCAATAATTTTTCCATGCCATGAATTTATAACTTAAAGACTATTTGTCTTTTTAAACTGAATATTGAATCCCAAAAAAAGAAATTTTCAGTCTATGGGAAATGAGAAAAATATAAATGAAGAATTAAAAAAAAATTGATTAAATAATTAAACTGTAATTTCCAGTTTTTTACCTCGTTATGAAGAAATCAATAAAATAAGGAGTTTCCCCAATAATTCCTCGTACTTAAAGGGAAATATTTCGGAAATTTCGACTAAATTTCTATCGAACCCAATTAAACAAGAATGCCGAGCTCTAGACACGATAAATACTTCAATCCGTGGGCGATTTAATCCAAAACGCTTGGGAAATTCCAGCTCGCCAGTAATAAAATAACAGTTCAGATCATAAACATCGAGCCATAAAACGCCCTATTATCATAGTTATAAATCCCGAAAATGAGATTATTTTGTGAGTCAAATGACATTGTAGGAACAAGGAATTCTCGAAAATGTAAGTTTGATGATTTAGATGCTGAGGCAGGATGCTGCCTCCATTGTATAATTTTCCAGGAATTTAGCATTTCGTTATCTCCACCAATGAACCTCCAGTATGATGAATGGATCCGTGGGGGTATTCTCCTAAGTGCCAGTTGCCGATATATTTTGTCTTAATTTAAAATAATTTAGAACAAGATTTCAGAACTTATTCGAATTTTTCATCAATATTTTATGGCTACTCGACTTGAGTAAATGTAATTAGACCAAATAAAGGGGGGAATTCACTGACGAACAAATGGCTTTCACTGGATAAATTGACCTGGGATTGAGAAAATTTTGATTTCAATATTTAAATATCTGGAAATTAGATTAGATTAGATGTATTTCGTTATCTCCACCAATGAACCTCTCGCGTAATAAATGGATCCGCGAGGCTATTTTCCCAAGTCAGAGTTGCCGATGCTCTTTTTCTTGATTTAACATAATGAATGAATACACAATGAAATTTTCCACCTCATCAAAAATTTTAATTCATATTTTTTAAATATATTCCGTGCACAAATGTGGGTAGAATAAATAAATTGCTAAATTGGTTGAGAAAACAATTTTCTTCAATCTAGGAAATTGATGTGAACAAGTGGTACGTCGAAAAATATTTTATTTCAGTGCTCAAATATATCGAATAATACCCCAACCTTTTTGAAAATGTAATTCTAATGATTTAGATGCTGGGGTACGACGCGACCGCCATTGTATAATTTTCCAGAAATTTTGTATTTCGCTATCTTCGCGAACGCACCTCGAGCCCGAGGAATGGGTCAGTGGCGGCATTCTCCCGAGTGCAAGTTCCGATGTACTTTAGCCGACGTTACGAAGACAATCATACCAACGAGCCGAGTGATGATCCAAACGATCTTAGACATACGAGAGAGGGATTATAGAAGACAACAACGCGTGGTCGTAGAGCCCACCGTAATATAGTTATTATCCGGGACAAGCGGTGAACGTGAGCGAGCGAGAGAGATGCGAGTGAGTGAGACATATTCTGCATTGGCCTCGGGCTCTTAAGAATAAAAGCGACGAACCCGGCATTAAAAACCAATTTTTGGTCCCGAAAAAACCTCCGCCCCGCAACGTAATAACAGGCCTGGTAATCTATAGTAGGTTTTCTGTCCACGGAAGACGGGGACGACCGGTATAACGTACACACTGAGGTGGGGTTGAATCTCTACATCTCTTGAGAGAGCCACATTGCTATAGAAGTGGATAATCGAGTAAATTGATGGCTGCAGCATCCCACCGGTCAACGACGCGAATGCGCCTTTTTTTTCAATTAAAATTTGAGAAGAGCCCTAATAATAGAATGAACGATCCAACAGCTGTCAAACGTTTCAACATTTTTGCAAGCTGATAATTTGGCAAAAGGAGGGCTTACTGATCTCTATTAATAACCGGCGGGGGCTCACTCAACGGAAGTTACCGGGTCCTTTGTTCTCATTGGATGTAACTCGTTTCATATCGTGGGTTAAGTACCTCAATTTGTACTTTGAAAATTATTTCATAGATATTTCATGAATAATCGTTAAATTTCAGGAATAATTTTCTATGAAAATTTTTTTTCTAATTCCAGTGAAATTCTAATGCGATCAAAACGTCCAAAAAATTGTCGTCAGCATTTCAGAGCACAATTGTTTTTGTTTTGTGGAGAAATCTCTTGCCAACACGTTATGCCATTTTGGAAAAACAGCTCTAACAAGGGACTAATTTACGATCGGTCATATTCCGCATTCGAGAGCGGTTTAATCTAAAACAGATGTGGAAATTTGGAGAAGAACTCTGTCTCTTATGGAGTGATAAAGTTATATTTCTGCTTTTGGAATTCCTGACAGGGTTTTTCCCTCTGTCTTAGAATTTAGTCCTAGGTTCTCTCGTACAGGCGTGCCTCCTTCCTGCAAATAAAATTAATTTATTTAAGTATTTTACTGCGTTTGAAGCTGCATTTATTCCCTTTCCCGCATATTCAAATATATATAACTTTAAAAGATTTAGAATAACAAAAAATGGAGGACTGTTGCTTCGAAAATTTCCATGTTCATATTATATTTTCGAAAATCAGGAATTGCGTAATACGAGTTGGAGCAGTTTGTGTGGGTATCCAGTGAATTTTGGGCTGGAAAGCCAGAGGCCAGTAAATATCTATTAAGAGAGTAGCGCGCCGGCGTTCGAAACAATTGGCCATTAAATCGAACGGTCCCGCGGTAGATAATAACTAGCAATAATCGTTGGGCCACCGGTTTGGTTGCGGGATCGTTTGGTCGAGGTTTGAGGCGCGCCGGGGCGGGGAGGGGGTAAGGGTGAGGTGAACAAGTGGGAGAGTTGGTGGTAGTTGGCCCCCAGTGGTAAGAGAGGGAGTTGAGAATGGGCCGAGTGCACTGGTTAGGAAACAAGCGAGCATCGGTAATGAGAGACCAATTAGAACACCCCGTCGATGGAATTATCCTGAAACGTTAACATTCGAAATTCAAACTGGCTGCTGGCGCGCAAGGGACCTCGGAGCCGCCACTACGGGTAATACCTGATGGGCACGCGAGCCCGGTTACTTATATCGTGCGGTACCTTATAAAAGTCTTTTGAGCCTCATCCCCGGGGTAATTTTTTTCTTAGCATTCAAAATACTATGGGATTTTATTTTTTGTTGGCACTCATCGTCGCTGATTGCTTTGTCGAGATTTTTCGTTGCGATTGTTTATTTCTTGGAGTGAATTTTTACTGGCGACACGCGAGGAAATCGTAAAAAAATAAATGACACGAAGTTTTTACCGCTAATTTAATTTCCAGCCCATTTTTTGCTACTCGAGGAGGCGGGATTTTGGTCGTGGAATTTTTATTAATCTTAAGGATAGGAGGAGAGGGAATTTTTATGAAACGCATTCTATATAATTTTTTTTTTTTCGTTGGGTTGAGATTGGTTTAATTGTTTGTTTTAGGGAAAAAATCGGTAAGAAAAAATAACGTTAAGTCAGGTCAATAATTTAATTTTTTGCTAGTCGAGAGGGCGTGACTGGGAGATTTTTTGAATATTCGTGGACGTCAATGTTTAGTGAATTTCAAAGGGTCCATTTCATTTTCTAAGAAACCATGCTCAACATTGTTGAATATTCCGTCAGAATTTATTGCTAATTGTTTTTCAACATGCAGATAGCCGTGATAAGTTGTGAGGAAGTCAGGGTAAAAAAAAGGCCACTCCACCGGGTGATGGTTGAAAACGTGTATACCACGGTCTCCCTCAATTTGCACTCTGCGGGTAATTAACCGGAGTATGAAAAATGGCCGGCCACGTGCTACCGTGCACTGGCCTTAGTCGAGTGCTGTGAGATTTATAGTTATTAATTTTATAATGGACTCGTCAAACGTACTCAACGCTTACGTGTCCTCGGGAGCCCCTTACCAGTTAATATCTCCTGTCCCTAAAGTAATAGAGACATATACCCGTGCGAATATTTAAGAGGATCAGATAAATGGTCTACATAAAATGCACGCTCATGGTGGATAAGGAAAATAATTCGAGATAAATGCCTGTGCAGGTCATTAATTCGATATTTCGGTGAAATTTGCTGTGGAGATGGAATTTTTTTGCATTAAATATCAAAAAGTGAATTCTTCGAAATTGAAATGTAATTCATTTAATGACGAAGTCTTATAATTGTATTTGAATTTGAGTTTTTACACGGAGAGCAAAATTCAGGAGAAATTACCGTTCCGTTATATAATCGTGTGGTATTTTGGCCGCTCCAATCCAACCGGTCATTAAACTTTGTTGAGTCCTTAATAAAACTTTTCTAAATGTATATATAATTTTTGTGGATTTTTTAATAAACATCAGCTAGTGTTCCCTGAAAAATTACCCAACTTCTCAGTAAAATTTGCTAACCCGGCACTAAAAATTGTCTAGACGTGTGCACAATTTTTGTAAAAAATAGTGAATTTTACTATGCGGTTGGGTAATTTTTACTGTAATTCTAACTAAAAAAATTCTTTTCGTGTAGATATCCAATTTTATTATAAAATTATACATTTTTCTACTGTTTCGAATAAAATTGGGTGAAAATTTAATACTTGGTTGGGTGATGAACCTGGGAATTATGGAATATTTATCCCTTCGTGCTTCCTCCCGTGGATAATTCTCCTCGTTGACCAAAGAAATTGCTTCAATTATATTTGACTCTCAGAAAACCTTCAAAACCATGAAAATGTTTAAAAAGCGATCGTTAAGGACACATATACTTGAAAAAATGGGTGATCAAGAGTGAAATAAAAAGTTCACCGGAAACTTCTCATTCCTCATAAATAACCCCTAATACGTCATACTCAAACGGAAGTGAACCAATCCCGATTACAGTCAGACCCAAAATACACCCATAGTAGAAAATGAACCGTGGGATAACTGGAAATTTCTCCCTACCTGAAACATAATGGAAAAAGAACCAGCCATATAACGTTGAAAATATATCCTGTGTAAGCGCTCGTGTGGGTGTGGGACAGATCCCCAAATTGATCCGTCATCCATATCCCGTGGGTAATAATTAATTTCGTCCTTCGGAGCCGAGTCAAGCGAGTCAGAGTTGCCGCAGTAACGATTGAATTTCATTCTGCGAATTCGTCACGCTCGTTTTATCCCTCTCATGGCAGAGAAAACATTTCATTTCCTTTTTTTTCGTTGTTATAATCACCTCGTCTATAGAACCCATTGCCATTCACGTAATGTAGTCGATAATACTTCCCATCAATTTCATCGTTTTTGCAGTGGATAATAAATGCGTAGACAAGTAATCAACCAACGATTTTGGTGTGATATTATTATTCTCCTCCGAAGTGGGAGACGTTTCAGGGGATGAAACCAGGGTTTTTCCCTTTTAATAAATTAAATGCTTATTTAAAACTGCAAAAATGTTAAGCGAACTTGATCCGATCGTTTCGATTTGTAAAAAAAATTTTTTTTATAATTATGTAACTCTGGATTTTAGCAATGTTTCCACTGTAACCAAAAATTAAAATCTTTTAGTTTTGTGAACTAAATCAATTCTTTATTTCAATTCGATGATTAATCAATTGGATGGCATATTTTCGTTTTCTATTAATTTTTCTCTGAATTTGGCTGAGGCAGAAACATCAATTAATAATTAAAAAGACGTCCTCGAGGTATAGAACTTAACGTAAAAAAATTCAACAATGAAATGCCAATGCCCTTGAACTTGTACGCCATTAAAAAATCGTAAGCTCAACTCGTGTCTTAAGAATTCCCCCCAAAAAAATCTCGAAAGCGTGACGGATAAGAAATCGTCGTGATATTATTTTTCTCGAGGTGTGAAACCCTTTAGAGGATTGTGAGGTGTTGGTCGCATCGTCAGGGAGAGGTGGAGGGGAAAAAAAAATATGAAAAGAGAATACATGCCTCACGCTAATAAAACTTAAGGTGTTGTCCAAGAGGTGTGTGAGGCACTAGGGGAAAGAGGGAGTAGCCCCTCACGGACCGATCATTTATTATCTCAAGATTGAATTTCTTCTCTCGGAAGAGAGCCGCCGAGGAGCCACAGAGAGCGCCTCAGCTTTAATTAAAATATCGTTATGGGTAGGCGTGGATTTCGTTGGGTTTGTACCACCACCAGTACCATTTTTATTCCTCGTCCTCGTTCTCACAACGGCTTCAATGAAAAACAATGAAAAAGTGTTGGCTCGATGGAGAGTCAAAAAATGTATTAAAAATTAAGGAGGCCTTCCTTCTTCGAAGTGTAAAACAGAGTCCCCGTAACCTCATGGGGGTTTAATTAAAAATTAATCGTTGCAAATTAATTTAAACGGAAAAAACGAGTGCTCCGTGTATTCGTTAGGATGAGATGGGGGAAGGGTTGAGGGATACTGGGGTATAATATATACATCGGACTGGGCGAGAAACGAGCGCGTCGGAAGGGGTGGAGCGGGCGTTTGTAGGGGGCGTGACCGCTGAGTTAGCCGATCGTTTGCCATAGTGGGTATAAAGGTAACGCGCCGCTACACTCTCGATAATCGAAATATCCCTCTTTTTGATACGAAATAAAAGAGGCTGGCTTCCTTGTTTTGAGGTATCACAATCAGTTCTCGGGAATTTCGGGGTTCGAGAGAGGTAGGTCTTGGCTTTCAAAACGAGTCGATGGGATCTGGGGATGATTATTCATAGCTTGTTATCGATTTTGAAGCTCTGGGAGGCATCAAAGCACGTCCACTTCTCGGGAATTTAATTAACTGACTTATCAATCTGAATTGTAACATCTTAATAAAGGTTTCAATTTTGTGGCATTGATCATATGATTCTCGAGTGATGTGGGTTTGATTTTTTCTTTATCTGAAAATGCAAAATCTGCGTCATTCTGTTTAATTTAATAGATTTGAATATTTTTTGTCCTGCTTTTCATTTAAACTAGATCGACTGTTCGTCATTATCCACATTTTTTGAACAATTTGTGGTAAAAAAATTGTAATGAAATGCAAACATTGAGTAAAAATTACAAAACGTGAGGTAACAATTGAATTTGGTAATTTAAAATGAAAATTGATCGAGTTCGATGTACAAATCCCCAGAAGACCATCGCTTTTAAGATGCCATCAGGATACGCGATAGTGTTTCGGTCAAGTTAATGTTTGGATGAATCTATCGCGTATTATATTCACCCAACTTCTCCCATCACTGCATAGCTCTTTCTCATTTTTTAAAGGGGAAATGGCATTAAAATATTGAAAAATCGTCGTTGGATTTATAATATTGGTGGAGGGCGATCTTTCCAATAGATTTTTTGTTTTATTTTTTAATCGCGCCACTAAAAAGTTTACCCTCTACCTCTGGTAACAAATTCAGATTTTCACGAGTTTTATTATCTCCGAAAACCGTAAGAGTT
>JAPYZN010001228.1:0-17977 GCA_030522865.1 Psyttalia lounsburyi
GTTCTCAAATCTACACACAATTCGTTGTATCGCACGCTCTCTATCGGGAGCAAAAAAATAAGTTTTATGTACGTAAAAACGCGCAAAATTCCACCCCTGTGTGAATAAGGCAGGGAGCATACAGTCGTGGGAAATATGAACAAAGTCCCCCTATATACTCCTATCGTCCCCCTATAAACCCACAAATACAGACGTCTCTGTATTCTTTCCCTACATTCAGCAGAACAGAGAGAGAAACGGACGAGTGAGACAATAAAAATTGTAATATCTCCATTGAGACGAGAAGAATCTCCTAGAAATTTTCATATATATTTTTTAGTGTGATTAACCCTTTGTCAAGTGTTCAGCACTGAAAATTACTTGAATTTATCAACAATGGTTAAGCTTTATGCATTAACAGTACTTTATAAAGGACCCACATCGGCTAGTGCATTGAAATGTGCTTATGACGTAGAGTCATTCTCTTATTTTCAAAGGGGAAGTGTCAGGGAATTTATGGCGTTCGTCAGTAAGACTATTGTTGAACGTACACAGATTGCTGCCAGGCAGAGTGTCAAGGAAGGAGGTAAATCGAATTTCCATCGATGATGTTGAATTTTGTATGAAAATTTAGTTAAAATAAAAAAAAAATGTACGTATTAGTGATTTAATTTGTCGCATTATGCTTTCAGAGTACATGTGTCATGTTTACGTTCGTGGTGACAGTCTGGCAGGTGTTTTGATATCCGATCACGAGTATCCCAATCGTGTATCTCATACGTTGATCACCAAAGTACTGGACGATTTTGCTGGAAGATATCCTCCAAGCGCCTGGGAAAGCCTGAACGAAGCCACCTGTGATTTTCCCTCGATTAATACGTATCTAGCCAAGTACCAGAATCCTAGAGAGGCCGATGCACTCACCAAAATGCAGAACGACTTGGATGAAACGAAAATTATACTGGTAAGGATGTTATTAGAATTTTCACGTTCATTAATGACAAAAAAATTAACACAAGAGCTTGAGAATTATTGAGTAATTGCCGATAGATTTCTAGTGAAGCACTGAAGTTCCCTATCAGATCTTGAATACTCTAATGAAAAAATCATGAAACGACAGCTGTTACCGATCGATTTCGTCTTGACATGGTTATATATATAATCACCTTTTTGTAGTTAATGAATTTGATTTTATATATTAATTAGCACAACACATTGGAAGCTGTACTTCAACGAGGTGAAAAACTAGACGATTTGGTTCAAAAATCCGAGGGTCTTAGCATCCAGTCAAAGGCCTTCTACAAAACAGCAAGAAAAACCAACTCCTGTTGCAGTTTAACAGCTTAATGTTCAGAATATCATATTAATTAATTGATCAATGCAAGAGAATGAGTTGAGAGCACTCATTCCTCACTCATTTCCTCCCACCTGTTCACGTTCCAATTAATGAGAATAAACGAATGAATTCATTAAGAAAAATAAAAATCATATGATATTGGATCCGAGGGTGAGGCCTTTTTTTTCAGGCTCTTGTCTTAATTAATTAATTAATTGATTGAGTTGTATTAATTAGTTAATTAAGCAAAACAAGAAATAGATATTTTCAATGTGATGTTAAAGGGAAAGAAGGAATAATCTACTGTTAAACGGAACTTTATATGAGACAGAACATCTCTGTAATCGTGACTTATATCCATTTGTGTAAATGTTCATCATTGGCCGATCGTAATTTTATCTGGGAAAATTTGTGAACGACTGCTAAAAATTAAATTGTGTTTTTCGGGAATTGAAATAACTCTGTGATGAGTGGCTTTGTGAGGACTGACTAATAACATAACTGGCAATAGTTTCGGAATTTTCTGTCTTTCGCAAACATTTCGGACTAAAAAGGGAAGGGACTTTCGAAATTAATTTTTTTTCCCTCAAAATACCAAAATAAAGTTATTTGTTAACGAGAATTAAATGATTGACACGAATAATTTCACAATCACTTGACTGCAACACAAATTTCGACAATTATATCTCGTGTCAGTTTATCACTGCCACTCGATCTTCGTTTTGTATTGAGTAATGTATTAACTGAAATTATTAACCAGATTTTTCTTTTTCTTCATCATACCAAGGAGAATTGTTCCAAGACACTTATTTTTAATAGTATTGTAAATAACCAACGGTGGATACATCACTTCATAATGCGGAAATTAGTAAGAATTTGTATGAAATCGTGAATGCATTCCAATTATAACTATCCCGATCGACTAGTGAAAATTAGAAAATTAATCCAAAACGAATTTAAAGATCGCCTTGGGAATATCTCTGGATCTAGTGGGTCTAGGAAAAACTATCAAATGAGCCCTTTGCTTGCGTACATCAAATGAGCCCGTTGCTTCAGATCTTGTTTGTTTACATTTTCAATGAACAACAAACGACAAAGAAATGAAAACAAGAATATTGTGACGAGCCAAATGTTATTGTGAAGTGTTTGTAATTAAGCAGATAGGAAATATACGTGTACAAACCTGAATAAAGTTAAATTATTTTCAACTTTAATTTTCCAAGGGTTTTTTTTTTCAATAATTCATTGGAGAAGAATATTTTTTAATATTTAATGGAATCAACTGTACAACGTAGTGGATATAAAGCTAGAGGTTTCCACAGTTCCCAGCAGAGCACTACAATCTTTACTTAATTATATGACGAAGTGAATTGTTCTCCTTTGCCAAATTTTTGTAGCATTTCACTTATTTTCAATTGTTTTAACTTTGGACGCGTAATCAGCGGAGCCGTCCCTGCACTTGAACAAAATACCGGTGTCCCTCTTTGGATCGAATCCGTAGGCATATTCCTTGCCCGGATCCTGAAAAAAAATGCAATTTCGGGAGTAGAAATTTGGTTTTCAATTTTAAAAGAAACTAAAGAAAAATTGATAATTTTATGTATTTTCAAAATGATTTGTCGTCTTTTAACGACTACGAATAGAATAAACTCGAAAAATTGCTCACATTTCTCAAACTTGGCCTTCTATTATTATTATTAAAACTCAAAAGAAACAATTCTAAAATTTTTCTTGTAATTTGTTTTCTTTGCTGTTTAATACAAAAAGAAAAAATTGAAGCAAAAAATGCGGAAATTAATTTGTTGACATGAAAATAGAGCGCAAAAGCCTTGATACTTGAGATGATCTGAATAAATAAAAGGTTCGATAGAATCACCTCTAAGTAAAGTTCCTCGAGGATTTCGTCCAACTTAGCGTCTGATGCTCCACTCCTCAAGACCTCAGGTACGTCCCACCTGCACGTGAAGCAGCCGACGGCGAGGGCAATTCGGTTATTAGTGTACACAGATCTATGACTACGAATTTCATCAAGATGATGGAAATTCCAGTCCAGTAGCTTGTCCCCATAAGCCTTGACCTTCTCTGGTTCGCATTCCAGGTCCTCAATATCATCTACAACATCGTCTATGAAGCCCCCATTCTCCCAATCATAAACGAGGAGATGAGCGTGCTTCGCTATTTCTGGCAGGCATAGTTCTTTGTAATTGCGTTCGAGTGCTCTCAGATACTCTATCGTCAAAGCTGGAGAATCTTTTTCGAAGGGACGAGCTCTCTTTTGAATGTTAGCCTAGTAGAAGAAAAATAAATAACTGCTGTAATCGGATTATCCTCTGGATAATTAAAATAATAATTTTTTTTTGATCAAGTACGTGATTGTAGTATCGTCACAAACTTGAAAAATTACCATTACCTTGACAGTTTCAGCTGGAACATCGAGGTAAATGCATACATGCGGTCTGAGGAGTCGATGAAGACTTATCAGGTTGCAGCTCGCATAATAATCCATGCAACGCCTCGGAATATATCCGCAGGTTTCCATGGCTTTGGCGAAGACTCGATCGGACCAGGGTGACCTCTCAAGCACAACTCCAACGCCTGTGTTGAGGACGTGGGCGAGAGCATCCACATAGGTCATATACTTCATGGCATACTGGTGAACCTGTATGATCGTTGAGCACCAACCTTTGGGGTCCTGCAAAAACATATTGAGATCGTAGTACTTAGCGTCCTTGGGGAGTTTTGGATTTAGTGTTCTATAGTCGAAGCCATGGGGATCGATGTAAAGATCGTCGAAGGTCATTGTAGGAAAATGATACATGTCCAATTCTTCAGCCAACTGCTTGCAGAATTTGGCCTTGCCCACTGTTGGGAGACCCTCAACTACGATGACCTTGGTATTGTCGTCGAACCGAGCCTCCGTGTTATCCGTCCACACGTGCAATCCCCAGTAATTTTTTTCTCTATAGGGGAATGGAGCGGGACGGGGCGGTCTGTCCTCTCGCATTTTTTTGCTCGTGATGAAGGCAACTTGAGTGATCTCAGGTCGCCCCTTCGACACCTAAAATCATCACAAGGTACAAATTACAGATGCTGGATAATTTCCTGGATACTTTTAGGCTATTCAATTTTCATTGGCACTCGCGGAAGTTCGTCACTGAAAATTCATATTTTATTGGAGTGCATTGAGGAATTTTCTTATTTGCACTGCTGAAAATTCTGGAGAATTCTGAACCTTTGCCCTTTTGTTAACAAAATTTAACAACTATAATACAAAAAATTAATGGCAATATGATTTTGTTTCAAAGCCAGAATTTCAACATTAAACATTGTAAGCTGATCATCTGGTCGATGTGGATGGCCTGTTCCCCTATCGCAATGATCCCACGAAAACACTATTTCAGAATTATTCCCTCAGGTGCTCCCAATTAATGCAAAATATCTAAAATACTCATCATCATTAATTTCTCCTTCAATTCCTAGAATTCATCTACTTGTCCTCGTAAGTTGATAGATGTTCTTCTTTGAATACTAACCTTACATAATCCATTAAAAAATCCCGAGGACACCTTCAGAGCCCCCCTACTCAGCACTAGCGCCATTTTTTGCTAAAAAAAAATAATTACTCATTAATTAAATCTAGTAGAATTACCCAGGAATAAATCAAGACAGCTCCAAATGTATATATTTTTTTGTTTTTCCGTGAAGAGAAGGACTAACCAAATTCTGATCCCCCTGTCAGAATGTTGGTGGCTTTGGGGCTGCGCAGAACAGTTGAAAATCGACACGAACTGAGCAGAGTCTGTTACTCGGTTCCAAGCGCCACTGAGACCCAAAATCTATTATAATTTCTCATTTATCTCACCAACTCACAGTTCTTCAATTAATTACGTAAATATCTTTTTTGTAGAGAATTCAATTCTCTCAAAAAAACTATTAACACTTTCGTTGAGAGTCATTAATTGCCGTGCTAATTACACAATTAATGAAATCATTCGTTCAATCAATTTTTTCTTACTAATCAGGCATTTATCTCGGTAGTGAGGGAATCTACAGGAAAATGTCATAAGATCTTTTTAACGGAGCATTTAATTTCCTATAATAAGTGTCAATAGAGATTTGGTGGTAAAGCTACCTGTTTAACGGGATAATTGGGAAAAATTGTCCCTAGAACTCGATTTTCTTGCTCTCTGAATAACAACCAACTTCAGACCACTCCATTCTACGCACATATATATATATATATATATATATATATATATATGTATTCCCCACACTGCGGCTGCCCTTCCACCATCCCTTTCGATTTGTTTCCAATTTCACACCACTATGTACGTTTTCCTTCTTTATTTCTAAGCCTAAAGATGTATATTGGGAGCACAAGCCTCAAGATGTGTGGAGTAAAAGTTCATCATCGCCGGAATTATTCCCAATGAGGAATGAATTATAATTCACCTCTCACAGTACAATGTCAATGGCAATTACTCTCAATTCATCAGAGTAATTTATTTTTATAACTAAAATTGTAAAACAGTCAATTCCACTCGGTTCTCGTCGGTTCGATTCTGTTGACAGTGGAATAAATCACGACGGTGGAGAGTAAGGAGCAAAGCATAAAACCCCATTGTTGTAGTCGTTGAAGTATTGTATATCTCTACGGGGAAAGTTAATTTCATTGACTGAAATTGTTAGAGGGGGAAAAATGTTGCGAGTGGTGAAATTTTTCTACAGTCATTTTTAGGGGTTCCACGGGATTTTTCAAGGGGCAACGGGAAAGTTATAGCCTTCATGAAGTGGTTGGTATCCTAAGAGAAGGTCCAGAGTACCAGACGGAGATTGAAAAATGGGTGAGTGATGGCTTCATTTATTTCAGTTGAGCATTGCTCGAGTTCATGATTTTCTATTTATAAGTTGTTGAAGTCTGTATTCTGCTTGACGAGGAGAGGGGGGCATTTTTTTTGCGAGGCATGCCCTGGTAGGAAAATATTTTATGGGTTTTGCGAATTGTTTGGACATCATTGACCACGGGATTAGGGGATTACTCGTGTTTTGACGAATTGGCCGGAGTTTGTTTCGGTTGTGGGCACTTAGGGGAAAGAGGCTATTTATTATTAGTAATTATTATGAGAAATCTAATTTTGCATGTAAAATGTCTCGATGTTTTCGGGTTGTCACATAACTCTGTGTAAATAGGGAAAACAATAATTTTCCATCAAAGGACGAATCTTTCCAGCTAGAAAATAAAGAGAATTTGCCCCAGTTGGTTGATATTTTTCTTCTCTTTGTTAGTAATTGATATGGTATGCCTTTTGCTTCTCACGCCAGTCATCCGATATCTCGAGGTGTGCAATGTATATTGATGTCGCTTCGGTTATCACTGAATTATCCTCCCGATATGGCGAAGAAAAATGACAACCAAGTGGAAAAAAACGAAAAGATCAGTTTTAGAGAATTTTAGAATGACCAATTTTGTAGCCATTTTTGACAATTTCTTGAAATACCTTTTTTTTAATCTCTTTGGGGATTATTTCGACAGATATTTCGAGTGGAATTTCTAGAAATGCCGGCCCCGGCCTATACGAATTCCTCATGGAGGCTGAATTGCAGCAGTACTACGCAGGAATTCGAGGTATTAATTTATTTTTGGCGTTATTTTAGTCATTTCAACAATGCAAATTCTTGAGGAAAGTTTGGAATGTGACCATATGTGATTATAAAAATTAATGAATTTCAGGTGACCTGAAGGTTCAAACAACAGCTCAACTAAAATACGTAACCGAAGAGGACCTAAACGCAATAGGTATGTCAAAGCCGGAGATGCGTCGCCTAAAGAAGTACTTCCAGAAGTACTTCCCCCAGAACTACCTCTCAAAATTCAAGAAGATGCTGCTGTCAAAGCGCGAGGAGCAGCCATCAGGAGCGCTGGCAATTCTCCCCGAGGAGAAGCAAGAGAAGCCCCCAATAAAAGTTCCAAACAAGCATATGATTCCGGCGGACGCTATAATCGTTAACAAGGAGCTGGGTATGGGGGAGTTTGGTGTTGTCCAGCAGGGGGTCTGGACCAACGACGGGGAGAGGATCCAGGTGGCCATAAAGTGTCTCTCTCGCGAGCGAATGCAGAATAATCCTATTGAATTTCTCAAAGAAGCGGCAATTATGCACGCCATCGATCACGAACACATCGTACGTCTTTACGGTGTCGTGCTCGATACAAATTCTCTAATGCTAGTCACCGAATTAGCACCACTTCGCTCGCTATTGGAATGCCTCAAAGAGCCTAGTTTGCGAGGCAGCTTTCCCATTCTCTCCCTGTGCGATTTTTCAATTCAAATAGCAGACGGTATGCAGTACCTAGAGGCCAAAAGACTGATTCATCGAGACCTGGCAGCCCGGAACATTCTGGTGTTCTCTAAGAATAAGGTCAAAATCTCAGACTTCGGGCTGTCGCGAGCCCTAGGGGTCGGCAAGGATTATTACCAAACGAACTTCAACGTGAATCTGAAGCTCCCAATAGCTTGGTGCGCCCCAGAATGCATCTCCTACCTGAAATTCACCTCAGCAAGTGACGTCTGGGCCTACGGAGTCACTCTCTGGGAGATGTTCAGCTACGGTTTCCAGCCGTGGGCAGCTCTAACAGGTCACCAGATTCTGGAAGCAATTGACGAGCCGAATTTCCAACGTCTGGAGCAACCCGATTGCTGCCCTAAAGATTACTTCTCCCTGATGCTCCAGTGCTGGCAGCACGAGCCTGGCAAGCGTCCAAAATTCTCTGAACTTATCAATCTACTTCCCGACCTGAAACCCGAGCAGGTACAGTCGGTGCAGGACAGCGGAGAGATCGGCCAGCTGTCGTATAGACAAGGGGACATCATCACTGTCCTCGACAAAGGCAGCAACAACATCCTCTGGAAGGGAGTTCTGCCCAGTGGTAAGACTGGCCTCTTCAATCCCGCCCACACAATTGCCTATTTGGGATCCAATCTGCCTAGTAATAAGCCCGGTGAATTCTCCAGGGGCGATGGGAAGAATGCTTTCTCCTCGCAGAGGAGAAAAATCCGCACTGACATGATCTCCTCACCTCAGGGGGATCTCAAGCATACGGGACACGTTGGACTGGATGGAGCTTACTTCGGGGACATCAGTTTTCTCGGGGGAAAGTATCCACATTTGCCGAGGCAGGTGGTGACACCTTATAAACCCCACGAGGACGTGCCCGATAATTCCAGTCAGATATTCAATCAAGAGGGGAGGGAGTGCAGGAATGAGACGGTGAGGAATAGCAGGCTGCAGGAAGTCAAGCACGATAATGTCTGGGAGGGGAATGATGTGGTGATGGGTAATGGGGGGAAGATCAAGGGGGCGGGGAAAAGGCTCGCAGAGGGGCTACCAGCTGATCATGAGTATCATGAGATCAGCGATGAGGAGAATCAGGACAGTCCGCTGAGGTTTGATAAGCCACTGAATTTCGACTTTGGGCCCAGTCTGCTGGATGAAATGGACCAGATGTTCAGGTCGTTAGGTAAACTTTTAATTTAATTTTATTATTTATTGTTGTATACGTTGCAGACGTAATGCCTGGAGGTTTGAGTATTCAAGTGAGGAGAAGCACGTAAATGGGACAGACTTATATATCGTGTAGAACTATTTACCACTGTAGTGATTTTTTCAGGTACCTCTCCACCTCCACCACCACCTCCAGGCCATCCTGGTTCCAACGATCACGAGGCCAGTAATGCGAGAAATGAATTGAGGGAAATACAGGCCAAACAGAGCTCCAAAAAGAAACAAGCCACCGTGAGTCCCATAAATGTACAGTGCAATTTGTTTATTTTTATTTATTTAGAATTTCAGTTTTCCAAATTCAGTAGAAAATTATTTGACATTCTGTTTATTCATGAACATTCATATTATTACGATTGGAATGTCCAACACGCAACAAAATTCATTTATTAATTCATTAGAAGGGATTTATTAGGACACAACTTTTCTAATTGCGGGGTGAAGAACAGGAGAAAACTACTAAGTTCTTGGGGAAAATTTTAATAATTATCTTGTCGATAATGTTACCAGATTTTTCCGTCCTAAAAATTAGTGGTAAAGTGTCCATGAAAATGCATTAAAGCTGTTGCTTGATAAAAAATTACTAAAAATTTCAGCGCCAAAATTGTTAAAGTATGTAACTTCTCCTGTTCTACTGTCATCTCTTCACCGCTCAATGATTGTTTTTTTTTTATTTTTATTTTCAACAAATATGAATGATCCAGGTGAAACCAATCTCTGCTGCCGATCAGAAAACATTGTACTCGGCGATAGCAATGGCGCAGGAATTGACAGCTCGTTCAATGTCGGATCTTGAGCATCCACCAGAATCACCACGCACACCAGTAAGCCCCTCAAGACGCAGAAAATTCAGTTTTAAGTTGCCACATCAACACAGTCCCAAACCCGATAGGCGACACTTTTCCGAGGAAGCAGCCAGTATACCTGATATTCAGGTACACACATTATTTTTTATTTATTTCAATTCAGGATATTCCATGTCAAATCAGCCAACCTGATCACTAGGGAACAAGGGAATCGTTTTGTCGATTATCTTGAAATTGTCAAGTCAATTGGGTGAGAAAAATTTCAAAGAACAACATAATGAACTTTAAATCAAGGTCTAATCACATTTTGCGATCTATGAGTATTTTTTTATAACAATCCGTCTCATATATTGATACCTGAATTTTTTTCAAGAATGCTTAATTTTTCAAAAATAAGGGCATAGTATGTTTCATAAGGCCCGAGCCTTGGAAAACAGTTTATCGTCTCCCACGTGCAAAATTGCCTCCCGAGCCGAAGACGAGGATGGCAGACACGTGTGGGAGGGTGATATGTTTTTCATGGCGAGGCGTGGCGATTGTTTTCAACTGTTTTAGATTTGTTAAAACAGTTTTCAGATTTAAGTCTTGAGTCATATTGGAAATGCTCCCAATCGTGGCTGAGCTGACGTGGAAGCTCCCATTTATTACAAAACAGTACAATTGAAGACACTAACAAATTTACGTTTGACATAACATTTGTTTTTTTACATATTTAATCAACGAAATTCAATTATCACACGATACCATAAAATGATCGTTAATGAGCTTGGTTAATTCCTGGTGCTTTAGACTAAATCTGGGACTTGATGGAATGAGGAGATGAGATATTTCGAGAATGTCGAAGCTTATTAATATTCGAATAACAAGGCAGAGATCTGTCCATAGTTTTGAAAAATGTCATCCTAACAATTTGAACCGTCAATATTTTTCATTAAGGAATACTTCACTCCGTCAGTTGTCAGTTACGACAAAAAAATACCACATCCCCATCTGCTCATTCATTCAAACCAATGAAAAAACAATTTCTCCAAACCGTCAAACCAATTACTAACACAATGAATTGACTCTTCCTATTCCCATCCTGCCACTTAATTATCATTTAATTTACCAATTGTGCACTTGGAAATCCCAGTGGCTCTGTACAAGCCTACAATCCCTCTCCTCGACAGTATCAAGCATAGAGTCCCTTGGTGCCCCTTCAACGCTCAAGCTCCCACTCTGGGACAAAGCCTCGGCCGAATTTTGTTTCGCGAAATCCCGCGAACTATTGACAAAACCAAGTGCCTGGACATCCTACATGGACGTGGACTTTGAGAGTCACTTTCTGGATAACGAGGCTATTAAGCAGCATCTCGTCAAGTCCTCGGAATTCCTTGACAATGGTAACCGCAAGGACTTGACTCCTCGCATTCCAAAAAATCCATTGGACCAGCGAAATCACACGCCAACCGTCAACGGCAAGTCCTACTGTTCCAATCCAAATTTGGAGATCCCAAGGGAAGTTAAGCGAGTTTCGGCCAGCTACGTGGACCGATATTTCGATCAATCCAATGTTCCCGCTTACTACGACGACCAAGACAGTTTCAACTGCATCGAGAGATCCCTAGAAACATTCGTCAACGAACCCCAGAGGATTGAGAATGTGAACAATATGGACGAAACCAATCGAAGTGAATACTGGAAAAACTACGAGGAGATTTCCCTTCGCAGAGAGCAGATGATGCAGGAGAAAGTGATGAATAATCAAGACATCAGAGACCTAACGCCACGAGCCAGTGACTCCACAGAATCCCCCAGATCTAAAGCGAAATCCTTCGATGTCTCCACCGAATCCTTCTCGAATTTCGATTTGGGAACTCGCCCTAAAGTTCCGGGCTCAATAAAACTGAATATCTCGCGCGAGGAAGTGGAGAAACGTTTAGAACTCCAAAAAGTCCGAACATCGAGGCCCAATTTGGAGTCAGTTCGCGTAAAAATTCAGAGCTATCGAAAGTCCGAGGAGAACAAAAATGGCCACGACAATTTCCCTTTCCTCATCTCCAATAATCCCTTATTTATCTCAGAGTCAGACAAGAAAGAATCGCCTGTCTACAGCAGTTCCGAGAGTCTCAGGATGAATTTCCAACGATTGCGGCGTAAATCTGACGTCGATGTTAACAATCAGGAGGACTTGAGTAGTAAAATTTTCGCTGAGAAGTACCAGCGAGAAGTATCCGGCTTGGAGTCGGTGAAAAATTACTTGGATGCCAAAAAGGGCCAGAGATTTAATCTCGGACTGGGAAAGTTGACGCAAAATATGATACAATTGGGGAAGAACATTGCTCAAAACTCGAGAAACCTTGATCTTCCACGAATGTCGAGTCTGAGAACGGATAATCAGGGATTAAGGAATGAGGGGAATCCCAGTGAGAAAGGGAGTCTCCAATTGTCCAATGAAAGCAAGTCAACTGTTTCCATGAAACTGCAGAAGAACTTAGTTCTCGATTTGGGGCATTCCAATCATCGGTCAAGTGTTCCAGGTGGGGGGAACAGTTCGCCCCTTCGTCAACACACTCTCGAGCCATCGAAGATCTATCAGAATGATGTGATGAAGAAGGACCAGCTCAAGCCGGATATTATTATTGATAAAATTCAGGGGCTCTCCAACGTATATCGACATCGGACTTCTTCATTGTCCGAAGTCAGGAAGACGACAATTAAGGGCATAAGGAGGTCTTACCATCCTGATAATGAGTCCAGCGAGGACTCGGACTCAATCTCACATTCGGAGACTGATATTCGAAGTCGATTGAAGTTCAAGAGACGGTACAGGAAAATTCCCCAGGGATTCAAACTCAATTTCAAGAACAAGGGAGCATTCTTGAACCCTGCCAGCGCGAGGAGGGGTGGAATGGCGTTGGAGGTGACGGGAAAATCACCACCACCTTCAACGAGTTTTTTAAATTCACTGTCGCCACCTTTTGCGTCGAGGAATAATTTGGTTTCCTGGCCGGAAAGTGCACCCAGCTCAAGTCTGACTTTTACGAGTAATTCGGAGCTAGATTCGGATACGAGCTCTGAGTATCCTGAGTTCACGCAGGATACACTGACGTTCCCACCCTCGCCCGCACCTTGAACTGCGGAGGATAGGATGAGATAGAGTTCTGAGGGACGGAGAGATGAGTGACACGTAGAAAGGGATTTTATTTAAAAGATCTGGAAAAATAAGTTGGGCAGAAACAGAAAACTGTGGAGTGGCTTGGATTTTTTAAAATTTATACATTGATCATTATTTTTCTCATATAGACATTCGGAATTAATGCCCGCAAAAGTCAAGGACTAAAAATAACTGAAATCCAATGGAATTTTCAAATTATTTTCCAAGTTTTTGTAGAACTAAATGGGACTTTTCCTTGGATTCTTTCTTGGATTCACCCGTATTTCGTGAAAATTCACTGACCTCGTTTCCCACCTAAGAGTTTTCGCTGCAATATTGCCGCCCCCTCCCCCCCCCCCCTCGACATCACTATCAAGTGCCACAATCCCTTGGAACTGAATCGTTAACTAACCCACGTACTTTATTATCAGAACAATAATATTTACGCTTAGCATGCTTGCATGAATTTTATTAAATAACCCTCGTAGTATTAATACATGACATTGATGATGAAGAAAAAAGAAAAAACGAGAAACCACAAACTTTGGATATATTTACAAGTTTATACCATTTGTACACGGACTAATGATTAAACAATAAGAAAATATGTGAAAAACCAAACCAAGTGCACATGATTACTTCACTCGCATGATTTATTTTATTCTTTATTTTCTTGATTTTATCTAATTATTTTGATTCATAATTTCGTATAATTTATCCAATTTTTTTTTGTTATCCTATCCCCCAAAAAACCAAAAAAACAAAAAATTGTTGAACAGGCAACCCTATCGGACGAAGCTAAGGAGGTGTACAACAGTCTGGTGGATACCCAAGTGCTCGAGAATACGACGGATACGAATCCATTGAGAATGCTTAGATCTGGATTGCCAATGGTCCGCTCGAAATTGCGAACAAGTCGTCAGTCAAGTTTCAGTAGTAATCTGTCGCCATCGGAAGAGTTTGTTGACTCTAACTTCTCGTGTGATTTCAATCATGTGGGCTCGACAACTTTGCCGAAGGTAAGAACACCATTGCCACCGAATGTTCCGCTTATGGGGACCTCTAAGACACTGGAGAGACACAGTTCAGCTATTGGGATTGAGAACAATCAGAATCATAATAATGTGGATGAGAATCCAATACCACTACCACCGAGGGACCGGTCGAAGACACTCCAGCCCAAATCGAGTCTTCCTAGGCATCAGCGAAAGCATCCATTGATCATCCCTGGTGATGGTGTGACACGAACTCTGGCGAAGATGGCGGTGACAACGAGCGTCGAGGATCAGGTGGACGGACCTTCTGTGAGGTCCGACGATGCGGCGTTTAGGGCAGGTGAGGCGAGCATTTCGGAAGCTGCACCAAATAGGTAGGTTGTGGTGGATTGCGATTATATACTGAGACGCATTTGCCATTTTTTAGAACTGAAACGCAAGTTCATCCGCAAGATTCATCGATTCCCTTCTTTGATGTTTTTCACATGGAAAATAAGTCGGGGAGCTATATAAACATTATCTAACAAAATTCTTCACAAATTCCCTAGAAAATTAATGTCAAATGCATTCCAGTCCCGACGAGTTCGAGAGACGAATAGCCTCTGACCTGGCGGCTCTGGACAGTCTACCCCTTGAGCCATCATCCAATCGTCTCCACAGATGCAGCGTAATTTCGGAGGATCTGCTTGAGTTTTCGGAAAATCTAATAGATTGCGATTCTAAAGAATCCCAAAAAGCCCAACAAGACTCTGCGACAACTTCCCGCCAACCTATATTCACCGAGAATCAGTGCGATTCTTCGAAGCTGTCTTCCGCTGATGCTAAGAAGCCAAAAGAATCTTCCGCTTCTCAAGTGCCAATTATAAAATTAAATAAAAACGAAGGGATGTCGGAGGTTGACAGTAGAAGAGCGAGAACGAGTGATTTGTCAAGACAATCGGATCATGTTTCGTGTGAAGATCTCCTTGAGTTTGCTTGTGACGGTCCAAATGCCAGAAGAACTCGAGGCCCTCACAATGGCGAACAGTCGGACGAGGTGCGGATCATGCTGAAGGTTCTGCATGATCAATCAACCCCTGAGTCCTGTGTAGCCGCTCTAAATGTCACTGATTGGGATGTTTTGGCGGCTATCAAGATGGAGCGTCTTCAGGGGCTGTTGAAGAAGGAGAATCACTTTGTCGGTCTCGAGGATTGCAAAGTTATGCTGAGTCAGTGCGGCGGGGACGTTGTGAAGGCTGCTGCCTTGTTGAGAAATACTGAGGACACTGCCGCTGTTTAGGAAGGTGATGAGATCGATTTAGTTGAAATGGTAAGATAGGGAGGCAATGAAATTTTATTATTGGGGCTTTATCCTTCTTTTCGAGAGGGCAGGAAAATAGTAAACTATTGCAGTCAGATCTTAACAATGAAAATTCAAAATGCGAAGTGATTAGTTAATTATTTTGTAGATTGTAAACTTTTATGAGAAAAAGGTATGGAGATAATATTGGGGAAAATTCAATTTTCTACGAAAAAGCTCTCTTTACTTGGTAAGACGTGAATAGGTGGGGGACGCGATTCGATACAGAATTCATTCTTCTTTCTGATCTGTACACCTTTGCAAAATCAAGTCTTCGCTCTAAATCGTTTTTACGGATTGAAGGAAATTATATTCTCGTTACTGGTGTTTTCCGTCATTAATTATGCATTTTTTAATGTCATTTGATTTTTATTTTCCTACAAAAATAAAAATTAATTGTGACAATTTAATTGACATTAGTATGATAGTAATTTATTTTCTTTTGCAATGCAAGGAGCAAACATTTTTACATGAGGTACTAAATGGTGGTACTGCTTTTGGTAAATGTTTAAACTGAATGTTATATACCAATGAATGAATGAAAAAAAATATATATATCTATAAACTGGTGGATATGTATCGAATTTATTTTCAAAGCGTATAGAGTCTATGCAATTTATTAATTATTATATATAAAAATATATCTTTGGTACATTGATGTGTCTGGTAAGCTTTATAAAAAAAATTTATATGAGGAAAAATTTACAATTCTATATATCAGTAGGAATTAAGGAAATTTTTTAAAGTTTTTCAGAATCATAATCACCAATGAATGAAGACTGTACTGCGATTAAATCCAATAGAGCCATAATTTATGATTGATAGAATAAAAATTTCATTTGTAATTTACATCCTATCGTGTCGATTTATTATTCCCCAGAATCAAACAATGCCTGAAGAAATAAATCTCCCAAAAGGAAATTCCCTAAAGATGTGGTGAGTTGGAGTCTCACGAACCGATTGAAAATATTTTTTCTACGCCCATATATCGCGGAGAGCGAAAATGAAGTAAATTGATTCAGGGGAAACGTCAGTTTTTTCAAGATTTCTCGAAAACTCGAGGAGCTAGCGCTTCGCTCTCAACGGCATTGGATTCCTGAGGAAATTTCCTAAAGATCTGGTGAGTTGGAGCCTCGGAAACCGGCTGGAAATATTTTTGTTACGTCCATATATGCCGGAGAGCGAAAATGAAATTAATTAATTTGGAGGACACTTCAGTAGGCCCTAGAGGGCTGTAGAGGGCCTTAGGGGAGTCTAGAGGGCTCTAAAAGACCCTAGGGGTCCCTAGAGTTCCTTGGGGGTTCCTAGAAATCCGTAGGGGTCTCTAGAGGTTCCCAAGGGTCTCTAAAAATCCCTAGACGTACCTAGAAGTCCCTAGAGGTCCCTAGGGGCCCCTGGCGGTCCCCAGAAATCCCTAGGGGTCCCTAGAAGGCCCTAGGGACCCATAAAAGTCCCTATGGGTCCCTAGAAGTCTCCAGAAGTCCCTAGGGGTCCCTAGAAATCCTTAGAAGCCTCCAGGAGTCCCTAAAAATGCGTGGAAGTCCCTAGAAGTCCCCAGACGTTCCTAGAAGACCCTAAATGCCCCTAAAAGTCCCCAGAATAACCTAAGAGTCCCCAGAAAGCCCTAAAAATGCCGAGAAGTCCCTAGAGGTCCCTAAAAATCCCTAGAAGTACCTGGAAATCAGTAGAAGTCCCCAGAAGCCCCCAAAAGTTTCTAGAAGTTGCTAGAAGTAACTAGGCGCCCCTAGAAATCCCTATAAGTCCCCAGAAGTTCCTAGAAATCCCTAGCAGTCCCCAGAAATCCCTAGAAGTCCCTAGGACCCCCAGAAGTCCCTAGAAGTCCCCAGAAGTCCCTAGAAACCCCTAAAAGTCCCAAGAAGTCCCTAGAAGTTGCGAGAACTCCCCAGAAGTTTCTAGAAGCTGCTAGAAGTCTCTAGGGCTCCCTAAAAATACCTAGAAGTCCCTAGAAGTTGCGAGAAGTCCCTACAAGTTCCTAGCAGTCCCTAGAAATCTTTAGATGTCCCCAGAAGCCCCTAAAAGTCCCTACAGGTCCCTAAAAATCCCTAGAAGTCCCTACAAGTTCCTAGGAGTCCCTAGAAGTCCCCAGCAAATCCTAGAAGTCCCTAAAAGTCCTCAGAAGTCCTTAGAATTTCCTGGGAATCGCTAGAAGTACCCAGAAGTCCCTAAAAATCCCTAGAAGTCCTTAGAAGTCCCTGGAAGTCCCTAAAAATCCGTAGAAGTCGCTAGAAATACCCAGAAGTGCCTAGGGGCCCCCTAGAAGTCCTCAAAAGTCCCTTAAAATCCCTAGAAATCCGTAGAAGTCACTACAAATTCCTAGCAGTCCCTAGAAATCCCTAGAAGTCCCCAGAAAAACCCAGAAATCCCTAGAGATTCCGAGAAGTCCTCAGAAGTCCCTAGAAATCCCTAGAAGTCCCCAGAAAATCGCAGAAATCCCTAGAGGTTCCGAGAAGTCCTCAGAAGCTTCTAGAAATCCCTAGAATTCCCTAGAGATCCCGAGAAATCCCTAAAAATCCCTACAAGTACCTAGAGGTCCCTAGAAATCCCTAAAAGTTCCTAGAAGTCCTTAGAAATCCCTAAAAGCCCCTAAAAATTCTAGAACTCCCTAGAAATCCCCAGAAGTCCCTAGAGGCCCCTAAAAGTCCCCAGAAGTTCCTAGAAGTCCCTACGCCGCCCCAGAAATCCTTAAAAATCCCTAGTAGTCCCTAGAGGTCCCTAGAAGTCCCTAGAGGTCCCTAGAAGTCCCTAGAGGTCCCTAGAAGTCCCTAGAGGTCCCTAGAAGTCCCTAGAACTCCCAGAAGTCCCTAGAAC
>JAPYZN010001229.1:0-21842 GCA_030522865.1 Psyttalia lounsburyi
AATCTCCAATAGAATTCCCTAGCGATACAATTTGAAACTCATATTTTCAGGAGCTTTACAAATTGAAAACATGCCCCAAATCGGGCAAGCCGTGCAAGGAAGATTGCAGTTCATCGGAAGAGCCAGCAATATTGGAGGAGGTTCGCATGGAGTTCAGAGACGTTACATTTCAAAAAGTACTTGACATTGACAGTCTATTCGCAGTATTCACTTGCAATCCAAATGCCAGTTATGTTCTCAATGGTGGCAATACAGCGCACGGTAAGAGATTTACAATTTGTCGGTTAAATAATCCGATAATAATAGAGTTACCATTGCTCCAGGTGTCTATCGACTCGAAAAGCCCCAACTATACATCGACCTCAACGACATCAGTGATCTTCGTAGAGTCGAGAAGACAGCAGACAGGCTGATCCTCGGTGGAAATGTCTCTCTAACAGTCATCAAGAACAGCTTCATCAAGTATTCCGGCGATCCAGGCTTCGATCATCTTCGCCAAATGGCAGATCATGTTGACCTAATCGCAAGTGTGCCAGTGCGCAATGTAAGTGTCTCCATCGCATGAAAATTTCTTGCTCTTCTCCCACCTAGCAGAAACTTATCAACGAAGTTCAGGAGTGGGATACGCGATAATGATTGAGAGAATTGTTTTAACATTACAGGTAGGCACATTGGCTGGAAACTTGATGATAAAGCACCAGCACAACGAATTTCCATCGGATCTGTTCCTAATACTGGAGACTGCTGGAGCCAAATTACACATACGTAATGAGTTTTGTAATTTATCAATATTTGAAAGTCATTCATGATCGCCATTATTACCTCTTTTCTCTCGTGGAAATTGTCCTTTCGCAGTTGAATCACCAGGACGACAGAAGGTGATGAACTTCGTGGAGTTCGTCAAAGAGGATATGAAGCATAAGATCATACATCAGGTCGTGCTACCAGCATTAGACCCTGATCACGTGTATCGTTCTTACAAGGTAATCACCCAATTCGTAACGGAATAATCTTCCCACTTCCCTCATTAAGCAGACAACTGATTATTCATAGGTAACACCTAGAGCGCAAAATGCCCACGCCCACGTGAACGCTGGATTTCTTTTCAAACTTGATGCCTCTGGAACAGTGCAAGGACAACCTACTATCGTCTTTGGTGGTATCAGACCTACTTTTGTAAGTACCAAATTCCTCCACACATTTCAACAACATTCCTATTCATATGCAATCGTACGTTGAATTGTTCTCCAGCTGCATGCCACTGCCACTGAAAACTACCTAATTGGCAAACGGATATTAGACGAGAGTGTCCTCGAACACGCCCTGGAGACACTGGCTTCAGAATTGAATCCCGATCACGTCCTGCCAGATTATTCCCCCGAATTTAGGAAAAATCTGGCGCTGGGATTGTTCTACAAGGTAAACGATAAGTCAACGATCTCCAACCGTTCTACTTGGTTCGGCTATTACAACGGAGGTAAGAATGGACACAAGATCAAGTAATTGACAACTTGTGTTGTCATTGCAGTTCATCCTGAGTGTGAGACCAGAGACTGTAGACGAGAAGTTGCGCAGCGGTGGAACGATACTGGAGCGTGACCTCTCGTTTGGGAGGGTTGATTATGAAACGGACAAGTCACTCTGGCCATACAATAAACCCCTCGCCAAGACTGAGTCGATTCATCAGACGTCTGGAGAAGCGGAGTATGTCAACGACATACTACCACGGCCCCGAGAGGTTTTTTGTGCCTTCGTGCACTCTATCTTCACCAGTGGAAGAATCGCAAGCATCGACGCCTCTGAAGCTTTGGTAATAATATTCCCTGTATTGATGACGAGGCGACTTAATCATTTCGTACGATGATTATCGTTGATCGTTTAATTAATCAAGTCATTATTGCTGAATAGGCGATGAAAGGTGTTGTTGCCTTCCTATCAGCGAAGGATGTCCCAGGAAAAAATCTCGCTATCGACGCCTCAAACAAGGATCCATGGGATCCCTTTGATGAAAAGGTGATCTTCGTCTTCAAGTGCAACTGTTGATTTCCGTTTGCGCTTCAATTTAACCATTCATTTACAGCTCTTCGCCGAGACTATCGTTGAATTCGCAGGCCAGCCAATCGGACTGATCTGCGCAGACACCCATGATCTTGCTAATGAAGCCGTGAACAAAGTTAAAGTTACTTATGCAGATGTAGCAAAGAAGAAGCCGGTAATAACCAACCAAGATGCTATCGATTTTGGGGTTGAAGCCAGGATCCAGGAAGAGGAGAATACGCCAGCAGAGAGACGAGGTCTTTTTATTCTCTAAATTCTCTGCTGTGAATGCAGGTTTCATGTGTGATAACAATGACATTGACTTCACCAGGTACGAATCCAATTGCAAAAGTAATAAAAGGAACCTTCAATTGCGGACCGCAATATCACTTCACGATGGAGCCCCAGTCTTGCGTGTGTATTCCAACAGAAGATGGAATGGACGTTTATCCAACCTGTCAATATATAGATCTTGTGCAGACTTCCATAGCTTCTTGTTTGGCAATTCCCAATAACAGGTGAATTACACGATTTCTGATAAGGTTTTAAATTATTTGAAGTAATTATTTGAAGTATACGAAGTTCTCGACCAATCCGGGATCGCTATTCCCGTAACTTCGTGTATAGCTAAAGCCATTGGTCCAGTCACCTCAAGAGCAGCGCATCAGCCATACGGCAGCCATTACGCGTCGGTCTTTCTCCTCGTGCCCATTCGTCCGTGAATTAAAAGTACTTCAGCATGAAATGTCACCCGCAATGGCTTCAATAATGAATGTGGCGTTTCCCATTGGATTGTTTACGTCCACTGTTAGAACAATTCGTTTATTATAAACAAGATTCATTAACTATTGCGACAAATGCGCATTTGAAGAGACCGAATCGCCCCAGGGTTTCAATGGAATCCATTTTTTAACAATAACTCATTCACTCTAAAAGTACTTGAAACTTCTCTGTCATTCGGTTTTCAGCATAAACATCAACGTTAGAAGATTGGGAGGCTCTTACGGTGCGAAACTATCACGAAACACGTTTGTCAGTTGTGCATGTGCCGTTGCAGCTCACGTTTTAAATCGACCAGCTCGCTTGGTCATGACGATCGAGAGTAATATGACTATGATAGGCAAAAGATTCCCAGCCAATCAGGAATATCAGCTCGGCGTTGATGCCGACGGAGTGATTCAGTACTTGAACCAAAAAAGTTGGCACAATGTCGGCGCTTCGTTCAACGATCCCATCGCTGCACGGAGCATCATGCACTCGTATTCGTGCTATGATAAGACCACGTGGGCATCCGTGGGCTACGAAGTTCATACTGATATACCATCCAACACGTATGCCAGGGCACCAGGTAAACTGAATATAATGGAAACGTTTGCCAGATATCAAATCTATCGGTCTCCAGCTATTCCTCAGAATTTTTAGTGTCTATTACTTTTTCTGCCTACATGGACCGAAAGTGAGCATTCTAAGCTCGCTTCGCTCGGTTAGAGACACGTTCGCTTTCGTCCATTTCGGCAGAAAAATCGTATTCAACCCTCGGAAGGAAAATCAGACAAGCATTCCCCACGTGCTTACAACCCTCGCCTTCGGCTCGGGTCGTAATTTTGCACGTGAGCATGACTTGTTTAATTTTCCTCCCTAGGTGAGAAATAGACTATTTCTGCAGGAACCGACGGTAGTGGCCATGCGGTTAGAGTGCTAGACTGGCATGCCGATGACCCGGGTTCGCTTCCCGTCACCGGCAGTCGAAATTTGTAAAAAATTTGTAGCACTCTGAACTCACGATTCACTGCCGAGCGGTAGTCTCATAAAAGAGACGACTGTACCTGGCCAAGGTTTTCCCCTCAGGGTGAGGTTTTCCCTTGGTCCTTGGCGAATGCGGTACAGCGGGGTCGGGGGGTGGGAAGTAAAAGCCCGAAAGGGTATACCCGCTGCGCGGGCAGAAATTCGCTTCTCCCCACCCAACGGAAAAGAAAAATCGTATTCTACCCTCGGACGGTAAAATAAAGGACCCCTGTCCACGTGCTAACCACCCTCGCCTTCGGCTCGGGTGGTTATTTTGCACGTGAACAGGACTCCTTTATTTTACCGCCCTTGTGGTGAAATATACTATTTCTGAAGGATATTTAATCTTCGGGGAATTGTTGAATGTTTGATAGCAAGTTCGATTAAAGTAAGTGAGTGGGGCTCTCTTGAATTAACTAGACTTGACTTGTGTGAGATCAATTTCTGTTATTTTGGTGGAGATTTGGGGTACTTTTGGATCGATTTCACCTGACATTGAAGGGGCTAGGCATTCCGAATGATATAAAATACACAAAGAAACAATTTTTCAAAACTTTCATCGAAACTATTAATCGGGCATGAATTTCCCTAGAATTCTCCTGAACCAAAATAAAAGTTTTCATATTAAATTTAATGCAGGTTCCGTTGAGGGAATGGCAATGACAGAGAATATGATGGAGCATATAGCGCAGGCACTCGGCAAAGATCCAGTGGAAATACGTCTGAAAAATATGAATACCACCGATAAAGAGCCAATGAGTCGATTGATTGCCAAAATAAAACAGACGTCGGACTACACTGCGCGAGTGGAGGCTGTCAGGATGTTCAATAAAGTATGACAATGCCCACTTGGTAATGTGTACTAATGACTGGCTCATATTTCCAAATTTACTGGTCGATAAATATTCAGGTTTAAACAGAAATTAAGTCCGAGCCTCGTTTCTATAAACGAAATTAATTATTTTGAGTCATCACACTCATTTACATGGATGCTCATGTGGATGACCGAAACTACCCATACTCCCCTTTCCTCCTGAAGACAATTCGTTAAATTTCAAGTTATTAAGTATTCATATAAATTCAGCGGATGGTGAAGCACCTGATCTGAAGGTATCAAGCCCCACCAGCACTCGGCCTCACCCAGGCTTCGCAATGGGGACGCAACTGGAATGAACCCCTCAAAGACTGACATTTTGCCCGCTCACCCTCTTCAACTGATTCGCCAAATTTAATCCAGCTCAATTTTCTAGTTGATTTTAATTATTATAGTTATTCAAATTAATCATAACTCAGTTTCCTCCGGAAATTGGCACGAGCAAATTCTAACACATTACCATTTACTTTGTTCAAATGATTGAGGAGACGAGATGGATGAAGTGAGCCCTCTGATTTTACAGGAAAACAGATGGAAGAAGAGAGGCATAAGCTTGATGCCCATGAAGTATCCCATCGACCAGGGAGGACAGTGGAACGCTTTGATATCAGTTTACCCAAGGGATGGAACAGTGGCGGTGCTTCATGGAGGCATTGAGGTTGGCCAAGGGATCAACACCAAAGTGGCCCAAGTCGCGGCCTATACCCTAGGGATTGATCTTGATATGATCAGTGTGAAACCCGCCAATAATCTTGGAGCGCCGAATAATGCCGTCACGGGGGGTAGCATCACCACGGAATCTGCAGCGAATGTAATGATTGAACAAGAAATTTGATAATTACTATCGAGTCGGGTTGAGGAGCTGGAGTGACAGCTGAATTGTTATTTCCTCTTCCAGGCAACGATCGCTGCTTGCACGAAGCTCTTGACGCGACTGGAACGCATCAAAAATAAGTTGACAAACCCCACCTGGAAGGAATTAGTTTTTGCTGCTTTTGAAGCGGAGGTGAATCTCTGCGTTCAAGCGATGTATGTTAAATTCATTTTGATGGGTTCAGCGGTATTTATTTCTGAAAAGAGATTGATTGGTGGAGTTCCTATGAATATATATCGATAGGGTGCCAGGTGATCCATTGAAGGGTTATCCAGTCTACGGGGTAACGGTTTGTGAAGTCGAGGTGGACATCCTCACGGGACAACATGTCATTCGACGCGTCGATCTGCTGGAAGATGTTGGGATAAGTATGAATCCAGAGATCGATAGGGGACAGGTAGAGGGGGCTTTTATGATGGGAGCTGGATATTGGACCTCTGAGGACCTCGTTTATGACCCCAAGTCTGGACTTCTGATTAATAATCGCACTTGGGTACGTGAAATAGAATTAGATTCTATTCAATCCTATCATTAGTTATAAACCTGTGATAAGCCGTGTAATTATTGGTTAATATTTCTTCTTAATCGCGACAGTTCCACTTGAAATTGACAAGAAACTAGTGGAACTTGCGATAGAGTTCCTCTCGGAAGCCCGCTGGGGTTTTCCATTGCGTTTTTAAATAAGTGATAATTTTTTAATAACAACTTTGATTTCTTCTTTGAAGAATTATAAACCACCGGGTGCTAAGGACATCCCCGTGGACTTTCGAGTGGCATTCAGGAAAAGATCACCGAATCCGATTGGAGTACTGCGTTCGAAAGGTACATAAAGTGCTAGTAGTCAAACTTTTTTCTTGTTGGGAGATTGTAATTCTTTCTATTCGTATTTTGAAGCCATTGGTGAGCCACCACTTGGCATGGCCTTCAGTGTAATGCTTGCTCTGAGGAATGCTCTGAATTCAGCGAGAAAGGATGCCGGAATCGCGGAGCTCTGGTATCAGTTCGGTCAGTAAATAATGGAATATTTCGACTTATGTTACCAATATTCCGCAATAATTATTATATCTATTTACTATTACTTCAATACTCATCTTTACAGATGGGCCTGCCACTACTGAGAATATATTAAAGACCAGTCTCACCAACAAAGATCTCATGAGGCTGTAATATCGATATTTATTCAATGCTTTTTTTTAATTAAAGAGGGATCATAAGGCACAATCGATGAATGGATAACTTCTACTAGCAATTCCGACAATATTAATTTCATTAATTGAATTGATGTAGTGATTGTATAAGAAACTCCAATAAATATCTGATATATCTTAAAAAACAACTTTCCCAGTTCAGACGAATCTCCGGGAGTCTCCCTCATTTGAATACTCTCATAAAAAAATTAATTTTCATTCAAATTCAAGAAATTTCATCCAACAAATATTAATTTATCTTTCGATATATTTTATTACATTAAAATATTTGATAAATCTGCGATTTTCTTGGAATTTCGTGTGCAATGAGATTTTTTTGGCGTAGACTGCGAACTTAAAAATGCCATTTATTGGAAATGATTAGTTTAGACATTACGAGTTTCCGACTATCGCTTACCTCTGCATTCTTCACATTACCCGGAACCAAGAGTCTGGAGGTTGTGAAAAAAATGGTCCACCATAATCCCCCAACAGGTAAAAAAACAATGCAAAAAATTGTTTAGTGAACCCAAAAGTTTTCACGGTTGAGCCACTGTCGGAATGGAATCACAATGATGACTATGGTGAAGAGGTGACGCTGAAGTCTCACCATAAACACTCTCGTTCTCGAATAAAACTCACAAATTTACTCGTCACCCAATTCCCAGATTTACCGAATATAACAACGATCCATCGCTCGTTCCACACGAAACTAAGCCGCAAACGCTCCAAACCCAGGCAATGTTATTCATTTACCAATGTAAACACCATTGTGACCTTGCCTTTTGATGTTCTTTCGCCCGATGTTCCTCGGTTTACTGTAAACACCCATTGTTCCGATATTCTAACCATTTTCCGACCGCGACAATTGAATTATGATAAAATCCGTAACGAAAATTTTGATATTTACTTCACCCAATATTTCCTTCATTTCTCAATGATCTCCGCTAGATAAATGAACGATTGTAAAAGATGATTAGTATTGAATCAGTAATCATTGCATGGAATCCTCTTCACGATAGACATTTTATTCTTCCCATCTAGAAAATTCTCAATAAAATCCACAATAATTAACTCTAACCTTAAACACTGATTGTCCTGAATACATTGAATCCAGAGTGTGCAGTTGAAATGAGCACGCCGGGACACTGGGGATGCCAGTGTAGCTCCTTGACGTCGGACTGTCCTTGATGAATGAATAGCAGCTGTGGTGGTAAGTCAGCGAGTTCTTTGTCAGCCTCCCCCTCCTGGTCAACCTCGACAGATAGGTCCCACTGGGCGATTTGATCATCAGCTCCACCCGATGCGAATACTGTCGCCTCGTCTGGATGCCACTCGACAGTTGTAACGGGGGCTGTGTGCTGCTTGAATGTCGCGATGGCACTGTTGGCGCCAGCTCCGAACTGACGGAGATCCCAGATTTTAACCGCTCCGTCGTCACCACCCGACACCAGAAAACGAGGCTCTTTCTTGTTCCAGGAGATTACGTTCACGTCTGCTGAGTGGGCTTCGGCTGCTGTCAACATGCAGGCCGACTGGGGACTCGCTCTGGTGTCCCATATTTTTATACTGGAATATATTCAATTGTTTTTCATGCACACTGTTACAAAATTATCCCGGATAATTCATGAAAAAATGTAGAGAAGCTGCTTTGATGTTTGTCGATTCATTCCACTATTCTGGCCTCGGCTTCGCAACCGAATTTCTGTCGTTGCAGATGAAGCCGATAACGCAGGACAAATTTCGTGGCTACTCGTTATAATTGGGACAGTCTCGAGCGGATGATTAATACCGTCGTCGCGAGAGCACAAAAGCTTACGTTCCAACTCTCAAGATGTAAACACGAGCCACGTTTGCTGTGAGTAAACTCAGTTGGATTTATACGCTAAAACCGAGTGGTATAATTTCAAAAACTCTTTACTCCAATACTGGTTCCCGCAAAAAATATTTTTATTTTTCAGAATCATTTCCAAAAAAAGTCTACGTAATTTATTAATAAATAATCAGCTGAAGGTTTGGATAGGATTTCATGAGTTATATGGGGTCTATTCTAATCTTGAATTACCTCTTGTCGACGGAGCAAGAAGCCAGAACGCTTCTCTCATTGGGCGACCACTGGAGGTCCTCCACACTGTGAGGAGAATGAGAATTGTAACTGCGTTGATCGACATGCCAACTGCCACTGGTATATTTCCACAGGTGAATATTCCCCCTGCAGTCCCCAGTGGCCAGGGTCCCAGCCTCAGTGGGACACCAGTCGATTCCGTAGCCCTCCGAGAGGTGCCCCTTGAACGTGAAGACAGCATCTGTTCCCTTCTCCTGCTTCTCCACCCTCTTATTGTAGGCCGCTAAGCTCGCGGGGTTGTCCACGGCCTTCAGTTGCTCCTCAATATTCCATACACTGACTTTTCCCAATTCACTCCAACTCGCCACCAGTGTCGCCTCTCCCATTCGAGTAGACCTGATCGAGAATTAACCAGAGTATTAAATTTAGTAACAATTTTAGAAAATTATCAGATATCCTGATAATTATTTAAGAAATTATTAAGGCCCAGTCCAGCCAGGCCTTGGAATCTTATCTAATTTTTTGGTTTTCAGCTAAAAAATCCACGAATTCCTATTCCATTTTTACACATTAAAAAATTCAATAGACAATCTAGGGAACTCATTAAAAATTGCATTGGATATTCCCTAGCAAAAATTAAATATATTTTTAATATTTTGAGCATCAATTTCCAAATTTGTTTTTACTAGAATTTTGTAATAAAACCGAATCTACCGGAAAACACTTGCAACATTTGCGCTCAATAATTTTGATGTCAAAAAACGTTAGCGGTGTTTTTTATAAAGACATTATTGAAATTCCAAAAATATAAGTTTATGATTATCCCTACTTCTGTACCTAACTCTGTTGACACAACCCTGATGCTTTATCGAGGCGACACTCATTGTTGGAGAATTTTTCTCCTTGTCCTCGTCGTCATCAGACTCGTCGGACTCATCATCGTCGTCATTTTCCTCGGCTTTTGTTCTGTTCAAATTTGTCATTTTCATTATTAGGAGGCTATTGACGTGGGCTCTGGCTGCCTGAGTGCCTGCCACGAGGTACATGGACAGGGGATACTCTTCCCTGGAGCTCCCCAGGTCGTCTTTTATCACGTCGAAGCTCAGGCAGGGGGCTCCTGTCTGCGCCTGGTGCAGCATTCTGTAGGCAGACATGTCCACCACGAGCTCCTCTCCCTTCTCCAGCGATTTTCCTGGAAGGTAGACCTCCGGTTTTGAGTCCTCATGGTTTGTGGAGGAATTTGCCTCGTCTTCCTCTTCTTTTTCGGACATTGAGTCCTCCTCACTGTCGTCATCTTGCTCCATGTCTTCTGCCTGGTACTCCATTTCCTCAGAATCCATGGAAATTCTGATGATAATATTGTAAGTTAATAAATAACTGTGGAGTATAAATAATTGTTGATTAGACAGTTGAGTATGGGGAATTAGTTCTGGAAAGATTAATTCGAGAATTCTCATCTGAGCTGATCATAACCTTTGAAATTCGGTGGAACAAATTCTGCGTGTGAATGCTCGATAAATTTGCAGTTTTGAGTGTTTAATCAGTGAAATTTTGGAGCCTTAGATTGTACTTACGTATGTGGTTTTTAATCAAAAAGAATTTAAGTCGGGAATGGTCTCCAAGAATTGTTGACAATTGGAATGCTATGCCCACGTGCAACAACACGAGGTGTTTCTGAGCGAGAGAGATGATGAGAGGTCAGCACCGGCGAATATTCATGAAACATGAATAATCCACAATAATGGGCATTATGATAAATAATTAGTGAAAAATAGCCGGCATAGTTCAAATTATTGGCCTCATTGGGGCAAACTTCATCCGCTCTAAGATCATAATAAAATAATTAAGAAAATAACAAATTAACTCTCTACTGTCAAAAATGAAACCTCATCCATCTCTCAAGTAATAAAAATTGTCAATTACTCAATACTGTCTAAAATAAAAACTAGAAATTAATCTAGACATGAACAAAAATTACTTGCACGACGAAACTTCAATATTCCGAATAAAAATTTATTAAATCTTCAACTTAAATGGACGAGCAGGCTAAGAACTACGAACAACCCTAACAGATCAACCCCAGAGTGAACTCGGGGGTCATCGAGAAAGCCCAGGGTCAACTCTGGGCCTGATCCCTCAGGGGATGGTCGGTTATGATCTTATCCTGATGAAAATGCAGAATAAACTCAGTGAAAAAAATCTACCACCGCAAAGAATGTTCATTGGGGTAAGCAATTGCGACTAATTAACTTGATGAGCTATTCACAAGGATTTATTATTGAAGACAATTCCCGAACCGTCTCGCTCTAATCCCCACGTGTCTCAGGCGTGAGGCGTCGCTCAGGGGACGCTCAGAGACTGCTTTATATCCCAGATACCTCACAGAGGTTCCCTTATTATTTTTGCATCAATAAAATTAACATTCCGACCACAATTTCTCCCTTTAAAATGGCTAATTCCGGCCATTCGTTTTTTTTAATTGAAGCACATCTTTCGCGAGAAAGTAATGACAAAAATGAATGGGCTTTAAGGCTGAACAATATTAAATTATTTGATCAGAAAATTCGTTAAAAAATGTCGAGTAGGCCCTGGGACCCTAGCCCTCGTAAAGAAAATGAACAAAACAATCGAGGAAATGCATAAAAATCATCATCAGCATATAAACTATTTTTTATTTAAGTAATGACAGTCCTAATTCGTGAGAAACCCATAGACACACTATTTCGTTCACATCATTCACTCACGTCTCTAGCACATCCTCATAATTTCATTAATTAAATAGCTTATAGAATTGTTACAATTTCTTCGTATATGTATAAAGTACAAATGATGAGTTTGGATTATCGTTGTCACTGCAACATCGAGGCAATACAAAAAATGGAGATTACAATTGTGTTATCATCTCGTTATTAAAAATTCTGAAAGTAGTGGTTTAGCTTTTTTTTTTTGTTTTTTTTTTCTTCTTAATTTTGACATTAGCTGTTTTTACTGAAGTGTGGATCGGAGTTTGAATTCGTCACGAGCTGAAGGGGAGTCGGTATTTGATGGGAATGGAGGGACGGGGTGGGGCTTGCAACCCTTCGGGGATTGGTGTTACGCAGGCTATGGAGATAGGAGCGCTGGACGGGCTTATGTTGGGCCAGTTGGACCAGGGCCTCGGATATTGTAAACCATTTTCTCTTGCGTCCGATCGAACGGGAGTCCTCCCACTCTGGCAGCTCCTCGGTCACTCGCATCACCCAGACTTGTGTTCGATGTTTGTGTTCAATATTCTGGAGATAATGACAATTGTTTGAGCGGGAATTTCCAGGAATTCACACGTAAAAAAAATTACATCGAAAAATCTGATGAATTCGACGGTAAATTTTAATGGATTTCTGGCAAAAATTGTATGACTTTTGTGGATTTTATCGAACAATTCCCGATACTGAGAGAAAAATATGGAATTTTTCAAAGTCTCTTCTGCCATAAAAATATGGTTTAGCAATTATCAAATAGTTCATTATTAGAAGGAAATTTGCTCTCCGACAAATCAATTCAATTGCTCCAACAAAATTTAATATTTCGACTCTATAATCGCAGACAAGAATTGATTTCTTGAATGTAATTATAATAATAATATGATAGCAATTGTATGACTTGGGAACAATTTATTCCTTCATAAACTACCATCTACAAGAGATATTTTTTTCCTGAATACGAACTAACTTGTGTGAATAATTTGCCTCCTGAGCCAAATATTTCGCTGTTCTTCGAACCAGATCAATTATTCAGGTCTAAACCTCTCAACCGAATCGAACAATTATTTTTTATGCATTTTACAACTTACGATTGTTTTCACTTGTTCTCTCAGTATGTTTTGTCGACGGACTTTTAAGTAGAAAAAATTGCCAAATTCGTAGCAAAAAATTGCTAGATTTCATTGGAAAATTGTCTGTTTTAGTACAAACTATTCTAGTAGAATTTCATGTTCCTAGACAACTTTTTATTTTCTATAAAAATCCTAGGGCTTTACTTTTCATATTTGTCCAAATTTGTTTTCCAGTCTGCGAGATGTCCGGATTTTTTTACTGTTTATCAATAAATTGAAAGAAAATATTTACAGAATCTCAAGTAAACTATTGAAATTATGATCTTCAAATGTTGTAAATTATTTTGAGAATGAGTGACTCAAGAAAAAAAAATAACTGGACTCCGTTGCTGTAAATTCCGTCCTCTACAAAAAATCATCTCCATTTTTAGTGCTAAACTCACAAACCGCTGAGTAAAAAATTACCAGAAATTTACCACTAAAATTAATGAATACATGAGTGACAACAAGGACAAAAATAAGAACGAATAGCTGACTGAATAATCTCAACTTCACAAAATACTATAAAAAATCTGAAATGAACCTCGAAGACTCCGAGACACCTTCCAAGCTGCCCACGAACTCCAGCCTCTTCCCTGACCTCTCTGATGGCAGTAACAGCTGGATCCTCCTCTGGTTCAACGCCCCCACCAGGTACGATCCAGCTGTCAGGTCGTCTGCTGGACGTCACCAGTAGCACCTGAAAGATCCCCAAATACATAAAAAAAATTACCCCCCAAAGGTCGACTCACCGTCCCCATAAACCAATCCCTAAATGCATGCAAAATCCAAACGCTAATTAGTGGAATGTTGAATCGGCCAGTGCCCTCTATGTTCCTACCTCATCCTCGAGGTCGTTTTTGACGCAAATACACGCTGCCCTCCGTCTATACCCCTCCGAGTCGTAAATCCTGATGGAGTTAGGCTTCTCCTTGACCATGATAAATGAAATTTTTCAACTGTACTCACTAAACAACCAATGACCAATGAAAAAATAATTAAATTCTCCTTAAAATTATTCGTCAAACGGCCACATCGGCCATCCGATGTTGCCACATTATCATACGATTACTAGCCGACATTATCGACGTCTTTTTCAGTATTTTTCCTTCCTCTCCCAAAACTTGTCCAAATTACTCATCACAAATACCCATAATTATCGACAATAGCCCCGATATCACGAGTTAAATGGCATACCCACTGACTCTACAAAACAAACGATCAACGAATGTTAATCACAAAGTGCTGGGTACACTCTTGATCGTTGATGGAAAAAAAAAGCTATAACCTCAAAAGTTTCAAAGTCACCAATAAGCAAAATGACGGGCAACAGCACCCACCACTTCACCACCAATTCGCACACATGCAGAAATTCTGTTATATGAGTCGATGCATGTGAACGTGAAGCGTTACCCCCGCTTCTTCCGGGCATATTTCGTGTCTGAAGTTGGCGACAGGCGTGGAATTTTGGGGATACGTCACTTCCTAGCGGGGGATTCGAACCGGAAGTCCTTTGTTGTGTTCACAAAACCCAGCAGTCAACCAAATTGTTGAAATTCAGGGTATTTTGAACACAAGTTGTCGATTTATAACTTCGTTATTTTGGGAAAGGATCAGAAGTCGTACTTTTTTTTTAGATATTTTGATTAACAGCTCTTCTTTTAAATCACAGAATCATTCATTCTTTGGTCAATTGGAGAACCAAGCTTTTTCGTTATTGCTCCTTGTTCGCCAACATTTCGAGAAGACAACGATAAGTGGCAGATAATCTGGAAGAGAATACTTTCACCGAAACTTTTGTCAGACATCCCAATTCATTCGTCATTCAGAGACTAAAAATCCGCGTTCTCAATTGCAGAAAATACAAAAGGCCAGGAAAAGAAGTGACCCGAGAGCTCTTCCTGGCACTCAGTGAGAAGTCTCCACCAAAATTGATGTCCTAAAATCGAAATCCATCTATTCATCACCCATTCTGAGTCCAAAATACCCTGTCCAGTGTTTCTGCTTCCCAGGTGTTTCAGAGAAACAAAAGGCGAAAGAATCTAACCAAGAACTCTTCCCAATCCTCCCCAAAATGTCTCTGAACGGTTCGTTCTCCTCATCAGATTCGACACTCACCTACCACAGCGCCTCTCAGACATCATCAAACACCCGAAGACATCCCTCCACAGTATCACAATCATCTTCAACGTCCACAGGAGTCTTCCCCTTGTACCAAGGTGAAAGCCTCTCGACTTCGGTCTTGGACTTCGAGCTGGACGACCGCGTGGAAATACTAATGGATGAATTATGGCAGTGTCAGTCTGGCCTGTACGACATTTCCTTGAAGATCTCCATGGACCTCCCGAAGGACGAAACCTTCAACAGACCAGACATGCTGAGGGCCTCGATCTACACAATCTGTGGAGATGTCTTCTTCAAACATGAGGAGTGGAGGTCCATCGGTTCCTCGATAGCCCATCAGCTCGGCAGAGCTGTAAATCCAATCAGCAGCATCTGGTTTTCTACCACTGACAAACGTCTCCTGTACCGAGGGGAGACGAGGATCACTGGACACACGAGAGCCCTGACAGGATATCTTAATCTTCCAATTGTTCACAACACCATCACCTTCAGTGATTTCATCTGCGCGACGACGGTCCGCCTGGAGTACTCGGTCGACGTGTTTCTGTCTCCTGGGGTCACTGGGGCTGGTAAGATCTACAAGATACACGGATTCCCGAGTGATCCGGATACTGAGAATTACAAGACGAAATACATGGCTGATATCTTGATGAGTCACAAAGAGGAGGGACTCGAGGTGTATGATCATCATCTGGCTTGGGCTACTGTTTACAATGTTCTTGAGGAGTACAGGAATAATGTGGAGAAGCAGAACAAGTTCTTTGAGGAATATGGGTTGTCGTTTTAGATGGGTTTTTAGGGAATTACCTGGGGGCAGGGTTTTATACTTCGTCTAGGGGCCTCAGAAAAATAAAAGACACAAGAAATTGATCCAGAACTCTTGCCAATTCTCCCTCATGTCCTTCAACCGTTCATTCTGCTCCTCAATACTGATGCTCTTCCCGCATCATCCTCAGGAGCTTCGACGTCATCTTCAATGTCCAATGGAGAGTTTCCTCTGTACTGAGGGGAAAGCCTCTCGCCCTTTGATTTGGACCTGGACAATCACGTGGAAATACTAGTCCAGAAATTATGGGAGTCTATGGACACTACAATATTTCTGTGAAGATGTTCATGGACCTCTCCGAGGATATCAACACACCAGACATGCTGAGGGCACGAGGCTTATGATCATCATCTGGCTTGGGCTATTTACAATGCTCTTGAGGAGTACAGGGTGAATGTGGACAAGCAGAACACGATCTTTGAGGAGTATGGACAGTCTTTTGAGATTGATTTTTAGAAAATTTATTAGGCTTTTTTTGAGAATATGAAGGATGAGTTTAAAGTTTTTATAAAGATTTTTGTGAAGAAACCGATTCCAGTTTTTGTGAAGAAACTGTCGATTCCAGTTTTTGTTTTAATATGAAATAGAAAAAAATTGAGTTGTAAAGAGACTGAGACGACTAATACTGGAGGTTCCAATGATCGTTCAACAATTATTGTAATATTTGGGATATTTAATTTAATTTGTAATTAATTTGGAAGGTGAATTGTCAAGGAAAATTAACGGGTGTGACGCCTGACAATTTTTGAAGCTCTTGAAGATAATAAAAAATCATCAACAAATTTGATTGTCTTCGGTTTTTGGAGGTTGGTATCGATTTCATTTTCATTTCAACTCGAGCGCTGACAGTCGCTCGATGAAAACAGAGTCGAGTGTAAACAGTAAACGTCTTGTGTGTCTCGGCTCCAAAATTTATATTTGTGCTGTAGTTTACATAATTATTGTAAGTAGAATCATACGGATCAATCGATTTTATCTACAGAATTGATGTATTTCATTATTTATTTAGTGGCTATGAACTAAATCACAGTTTTTGGGAGTTACTAAGACCGGACGGTCAACATAACCTCCAAAATCTAACGAAAAATAACTTCGAGACAAATAAAAATTTTGATTTCCTCTTTTTGTCATCAATAATTAACATCAGGTGAAATGCATTTATTAATGGTCAATATTACCTGACTAAATAATGCAATTTTGATGAGCTACATCTGATTTTAAAACTTGGAAAAATCTTTGCAAAATGAATCACAAATCGTCGAATTTCAATTTACCAATGTCAAATTATTTTGGTATTCGGTGGAAGATCTGATTAGTTGAAATTGCTTCATTTTTTTTCATTTTCAAGAAAATTTTATAATTTTTCTCCTCTTTTGTGTCTTTTTTTATTAATGTTAGCAATTGTTAAATATACTTTCAATTGATCTTTGATTTGCTTTAGTATCATATCATTTCTCTGAAAAGAGACACAATCCCCTTTCAATCCCTCAAACGACAATTCAATTAACAATAACACTTCAATATAACATATAACGCCCTCAAAAATTAATACAATTAATTATTCAATTCTTTAATTAATAGAATTAATGGCATTAAATTTTTTAACCTCTTCCGTAGAATTAAAATGGACTTCCAAAATCGTCCTGGAGGTAAAACAGGGGGTGGAGGTGTGGCCTCCTGGTCAGAGAGCAATCGAGACCGTCGAGAGCGTCTCCGTCAGCTGGCCCTGGAGACAATAGACCTCAACAAAGACCCTTACTTCATGAAAAATCACTTGGGGTCGTACGAGTGTAAATTATGTTTGACTCTTCATAACAACGAGGGGAGTTATTTGGCCCATACCCAGGGCAAGAAGCACCAGGCTAACCTGGCTAGGCGAGCTGCCAAGGAAGCCAAGGAGGCACCCCAGACACTAGCCCCCGAGAAACCCAAGGTAGAGCCCAAGAAATTCGTGAAAATTGGAAGACCTGGATATCGAGTTACGAAGCAGAGGGATCCCGAGACTGGCCAGCAAAGTTTATTGTTTCAGGTGGACTACCCTGAAGTCGCTGACAATGTCATCCCCAGGCATAGGTTCATGTCGGCTTACGAACAGAGGGTCGAACCTCCTGACCGCAAGTGGCAGTATCTTCTATTCGCTGCGGAACCTTATGAAACTATTGCATTTAAAGTAATTATCTCAGATTCTTAAAAATCAGGCAATTAATTTTTTTTGGTCAGGCAATTTATTGTCTTGGCCAAAATTAGAAAAACCGAAAACATTAATTGTTTATAAAATTATAGATTCGAAATTAATGATTTTCGTTTCCATAAAAAATAGATATTAATTATTTACTTATTAACGCAATTACAATTGTACTATTCAATTTCTACGAGGATAATTTTTATCAGAATATTTTGAACCTCAAACAAACGAAAGGAATTAACACAAATTATTTCTCATGTTTTAATTTACGATTAATTCTCTTCAGATTTTTGTAATTAATTCTCGGAAGTAGTGAGATGAATTCTTTTATTTTTTGTTCCAGGTACCCTCTAGAGAAGTCGAAAAGGCGGAAGGAAAATTCTGGACGCACTGGAATAAAGACACAAAGCAATTTTTCCTCCAATTTGCATTCAAAAATGAAAAACCTTCAGTTGGAAAAGTTCCTCCACCTCCAGTGCCCCTGATCAGAGGTGGAATGCAACCTCCGATGATGCCGGTACCTCCACCCCCCAGACCCCCGATGTTCCATGGAGTTCCACCCCCTCCCCCAGCTCTTCTCGCTGGGGGCATGCAGATACCCCCGCCTCCCCCACATGTGGCGTGAAAAAGCTGGAGTAAATTTATAATATTCCGATTATCTGTCTTGAATTTAATAAAAATGAAATTGAACGAGGTAAAATCATTCGGAAAACTGAATCATCTCAATCGAAGCATCTTCATGAACCTTAAAACTAATTAAATTATGTTTATTATTAATTTAATTATAACTAATTAAATTAATAAATGATTTTTTTAAATATACCACACGTTTTAATCGAATTTTTTAGGATTAGAGGAGGAATAAAGAAAAAGTATTGAATTTTTTTTCGTTTTATTAGGAATAGTACATTGCTCGTAATTGTACATGTCTCGGATGAGTTCTCCAACTCCTGTAATGATAACAATAAAACAAAATGAATAATGAATTCCGTGGAGTTCTCGATGAAGACGTCTTTGAAATAATTTCAAGGGAGAAAATCTAATCAGTTAAGAACGAATCTACAGGGGGTAAGTGTTGTACGCACTTTCGGACCGCCCGTTCACATATCATCAAGTTAATTTTCTCAATTAATTAATTGTCTTAATTTTATTCGATTGATGAAAATTTTTCGTGAGTGCCTTACCGAGCAGATAATTCTGGATCTTCCTGCAATGAAAAAACAATTCTCATTAGAATTCGTCCAAAATTTTTACGAAGATATTGAGGAACTTTTCAGGAAGAAAATCAGTTAGTGAACACAATCTACAGGGAGAAACAGTGTTGTACGCACTGTTCAGACCGCCCGTTCGTTATCAATCATTGGAAAGAAGAAAAAAGCCAAGTGAATATTAAAGAGAAATACTAAAAAACGGAATAGAAAAAACAAAAGAAATGTCTAATGTTTCTATTTTATTAATTATTCCCTCATTGAAATCAAAATTGGTGATTAAATGAAACTTATAGCTTTATAAATTTTGAACAATTAAATGTTTTGCACTAGAATTTAATTTTTATCCTGAATTGCTGCCAAGACGTCATAAACAATTTGAGACAATGAAAAATCAGTGAAACTCACCGGAGGCTTAAGCTGAAAGTACGCAGGCACCACCAACAGCCTTGATCTTATCCTCAGCCTGTTTGCTGAAGAATTTAGCCTTAACAATAACTGGTTGCTTGGGAAGACGGCCCTTACCCAAGAGCTTGTAGTATCCCTTTAAAAAATTCCAAAATTAATTAGGATTACCGCGACAAGAGGATTATAAAAGCTTTGAAAAATTGTACAGACTGATAATAAAAATATTTCGAATCAATTTAGAATATCAATTAAATTTTGCTGTGAAAATTGTCGATTGAGTGTTCATTAATTATTAATAAAAAGGCATTTGAGAAGTTGAGTTGAATAGTTGGATTGATTTTTAGAGTTGAAGGCCAGGAATTTTAAATAAGGCTTTCAATTCAATTCATTCACTTCAGTTTAGTCTATTCTAGAACGACAAAAATTGTTGTATTGTTATGAACATTTGGAAACTTACTGCTTTCGTTAGATCGATAACAGGTACTTTGTTGTTGGTAACATCTTTGTATTTTAACCTGGTTTGTTCAGACACTAGGGTCCACAGTTTGTCCAGGTTGAGGGCGGGACACCACTTGGTATTCTTACGAAGATGGTAATTCCTCATACCGAGCTGTAACAAATAATTTCAAATGAATCAATTATATAAAGACATAAACTCCATAAGTAAATTAACAATTCAAAGCTTTTGTCTGAGTAAAATTAATATATTATTCGCGAAGTAAAAATCAATCTACAAAGAATATTCCCAAGAAAATTATCTGCCTCAGAATTCGAAGACAGTCTCGAACGGAAATTATGAATTTTCGGAGTTTTCTATCTTTAATAACTCGGCAAGAGTTGACTGAAGTCGCGAAAATTTTGTTTCATTCCACAGATCCCTTTTCAGGCTTCGAAATGAGCCCGGGCTCATGCAAATCGTCTCGTTCATTAAAAGATATTAAAGGCCTAAGGAACTCCATTTCATTTGAACCCATTGAAAAAAAAATCGGTCTTACCTTTCCAAAGTATCCAGGATGGTACTTATCGAAGTTGATTCTGTGGTGGTGCATGCCACCAGCGTTACCACGACCTCCAGGATGTTTCCTGTGCTTGCCTGAGAAAAAAAAATCACCGAATGAGCTCCAGACATAACCCAACAGTGTCGAAACATTTTTGCAATTAACCAAATCTTGACAAACTTACCAATACGGCCGTGGCCATGGCTCACGTGTCCACGAAGCTTCCTGGTCTTCTTCTTGTGTGTGGACTGAAAACAACAAATAATTTACATTATCAAATAATCCACTCTTGCTACCATGTTTACACGCCGTGACGTGAAGGTTAAAAGTCCGATAAATGTCAGAAAAATAGCGTAAAATAGAAAAATCTTGGGATCACTGGATAGAGCTATCTTCACTGAATCATGTTATGAATATTTTGATTGGAGAAAACAACGGATGTTCGACATTTTAACGGATTTTTCATCCACTTTTTTCCCTGCCGTGACCACTCACCATCTTGGCTATCGCGTGAAGAGATCCAAAACACTGCGCATGCGCCAATCACGGCTGAAAAATACCGGAAGTGCCTCTATCGGTGGAGCGACGAAACGTTTCATTAAACCTTCTTTATCAACTGAGAGTAAAAACATTTCAAATTATTCACTAACATACTGAATTTTTTTCTCCAACTCAACACTTGAAAAAGTTCGAAAATTTGTTTAAAAAATATCTTAAAGACAAGCCAGCTACACAAAAAGGAACTCAACACCTTAAATATACAAATTATTCGTTAACAATTACTATAATTCTGCATTGTTATAAATATTATGAGGCAGGGTCATTTAGTGACCGAATAAATTTTTCCTCTTCCGCTCTTTTTATTTTTCAATTTATTTATTTTTATTACGAATTTGTTGTTAACAATGTCAAGATTTATTCATAACATTAATTGCTCCAGCAGAACTGTTTTGAATCAACAAAGACCACCGGAAGCAATTGAATCCAACCGGAAGTGGCCCGAAAATGGTAACATCCGTTGGTGCAAAATCCAGAGATTGAGAAACGCTTGCACCGGAAGTTGGAGTTATTTTAGTTTTATCTCGAGGGTCTGTTCACCCCCATCCCAATTCCGGAGATGAATTTCTCCCTGGAGAGATGAACAATTCATATTATCAATTTCCGCCCGCGGATTGAATGCGACTGGGTAATGATCTAAATCGGATTGATTGCATTTTTAGTACAAACGAAAAATAAAAAAAATACAAAAACCCGGAGAATTCGCCGGAAAACTTTTATTTTATTCTATTGGACATCTGCAATTTTATTAAATTTTAATTTCAATGATTATTCCCCCAGCTGAATTGCCGCCCAATAGAAATGTTTCATTTGACGTTTTGCGCTAGAGTGGGGGTAGGATTATTTCGATAATTTTTCGGTTA
>JAPYZN010001230.1:0-17964 GCA_030522865.1 Psyttalia lounsburyi
AAAATGATGGTTGTCTTTGAGCGCCCATTTTCGTTACGGATGGATGCGTTCCTTTCCGCCCCTCTTGAGACCCCCCGTATGTCTTTGACGACTTCCTTTTTCAACAGTTGGCACAATGCATCATTAATGCTGTCCCAAGACCACAAATCTTATTTACGGTTGTTTACAATTTTTCGAGAATCTCATGAGATTTGTTTTTCTGCGGTATTTGGGAATGCATATTTACCCATTCTCGCAGACACAACCCTCATCACTTTTTCTCCAGTCCCAGTCATTTACGGCTGAAGTTAAGTGCTGAGCAGTTTTTTTTTTCGGTGTATGTACTGCGTGGGTCGACGAACGTTTGGTCATAACTCATGATTTTATCTTATTAAGATCACATTCAAATTTTATCTGAGTCATTGGGCGGCATCTGATGATTATACCCGTATTATCTGACTCAGCCGGTAAAATATATTGTTATTCATCATTGGTAAAACGTTTCGTTACCATCGGTGATAATTGAATCTACTTTATCGATGGAATCCCGAGTGGGACCTGTCTAGCCGGGCATCAGTAATGCTTTTTATCAACTGTAGGAAAATATGTAAGTTAATTAATTCTATTTTCACTTTGAATTTTTTTTCCTCCAAAATAATTTACATTCTTATCAGAAATGGAATTCGAACACATCTTCGATATTTTGCATCCTAGTTTGAGAGACAAAGTTGAGTTGAAGGCCCAGATAAATGAAAAATCATTTCAGTTATTGATTAATTGACATTTCACCACAATTGCTTTTGACAGATGCATTAAATGACTGGTATTGCGTAATTGTTCTTTTTCTTCTCTTCAACCAATTTCATGTACGATTGCTGCCTTCATCTTGCGACCCCATCACTTCATCTCAATGACTTTTCATCATTTATTTCGTTGGAAAGTCGTTTAACAAAGTGATTACTCATTATTGAACAGATCTACGATTTAAAAAACGATACAGCAGCATTGATTTTGCATAAATGATTGCATTAGTTGTGGTTCCGTGGTATGATTTTACCTAGAATTGATTTTGATTTTTGTTTGCTTGCAGTACTGCTGAGACAAAGTATGTCCCCATCAGCGGAGAATCTGATAAGTTCAAAATCCCCAGCAGTACCTCAGCCTACGATTGATTATTCGCGTTATGTTCGACGTTTTGGTTCTGGTCAGGAGTGCGGCAGTTCCTATTGTAAGGAGCTGGGCTGTCGCGAGCACTTTCACTGCCTAGACTGCAGTGGCCGAGTATTCGTGAAGAAGGAAGAAATGATAAGGCACTTCAAGTGGCATAAGAAAAGAGATGAATCTCTTCAGCATGGTTTCATGAGGTATTCACCGACTGACGACTGCATGGAGAGACATCCTATGCGACAATGCCCTCATAATCGTAAACAGACGCATTATCACTGTATTCACGATAATTGTGATAAAGTGTACATATCAACGTCAGATGTCCAGATGCACGCTAATTTTCACAGGAAAGATTCGGCTATTATTCAGGAGGGTTTTCAGAGATACAGGGCCACCGAGAACTGTTCAACGGATTATTGTCCATTTTCTGGGCAGCGAACGACGCATTTTCATTGCCGAAGGCCTGGATGTAGATTCACATTCAAGAACAAAGCTGACATGGGTAAGGATCGCTAAAAATAAATAACTTTGATATAATTGATAATTTAAGTGGACACGCCTGTGGTCTTTGCTTCTCATCACCAGACGAAAAAACATTGTATCATCCCACATTGACAAGAAAACTGATGATATACAGAAGAAATATGTCATAATAAAACCACAGACGTCTCTACAGTGAAACTGATCTCAACTATCGAATACTAATTGTCCAATTTTCATCTTCCAGACAAACACAAATCATACCATATAAAGGACGAACAACTGTCTCGAGACGGTTTCAAAAAATTCATGAAAAATGAGGCATGCCCATTCGAGCACTGTCGCTTCTCCCGAGTATGCAATCACATCCACTGCATCCGGCCCCACTGCAACTACGTCCTCCACTCATCCGGCCAGCTATTCTCCCACAAGCGAAAGCACGAGCGTCACGAGTCCGAATTAGCCTACCGAAAGTACAAGCAAGTGGGTGGTGTAGGTATCAGGCCGCCAGTGTGGACCCCAGAGGACTTGGGCCCACAAGGTCACTCCCTGAGTATAAATGGAGAGAGTTCGAATGAGGGACGCGGCTCGCCGTCCTTCTACTCCCTAGAGGACTCCTTCCAGTCAGCTAGCGATCTCGCAATGGATCTGACCGCCTCAACAACAACCAACAATCCAGGCTCCTCGATACAAATTGATCCAAGTCCAAATGCTCCGCAATCGCCCCAACAACTGACACCCGCCGAACTTGCATACCTCGCCCCGGCCTCGTCGGACTGCCTCTGCCAAAATGCCAGGGATCATTACCACTGTGCACTCGATCGGTGTGGGGCAACCCTGAGAAATCCAACGGAAGTACGAGAGCACCTTCGCGAGCACGAAACCCAAGAGCGAATAACTGATGCTTTCTTCGAAGAAGGCAATTGCGAGGAGTCCTGTCCCTACGCAGACAAAGAGAAACATTACCACTGCACCTGGGAGAACTGCAAAGAGGTCATTCTGGCGACGGACAAGCCCTTCAGAAGACTTCAACACTATAAAATTCACGAGTACAGTCGGCAATTGAATCTAAACTCAACAACGCAAGTTCTATCGTCAGACGTTACTCTAACCCACCTGACCAATATTGACGCTATGTTCAGGCGAAAACGTGGCCGACCACCAAAGAATCGTGTTATCGAGATATGGTCAGGTGGTGATCCATCCCACACACAAGACTCACCACAAGCTATATTTACAAGTTTCAAACTGCCAAAACCCAATCCCACAAATCCCAATCCACAAATCGATGAGCGCGAAGAGAGTTTATCACCAGTTCCTGATGATACCGATGGCTTCTCTACCTATAATCCTGACACTTGTCCCGATCCAGTCTGCGTGATTAGAATGACAAAACATCATCACTGTTCCCAACCAAGATGTCACTTCTCCACAGATAGGCCGGATCAACTGCTCATGCACAGCAAGGATTTTCATGATAATATCGACATACCACCGGGTTTTGCATTCTACGACAAAATGGTTGACTGCAGATTGACGGCGTGTCACAGTAATAGAGTGCACAGGCATTATCACTGTACCAGGCCCAATTGTGGTTACTCATTTGTCAGATATTCGACGATTGCGCAGCATGAGAAACAGCACATGGCAATGGTTGATGTTGCTGAGGGCAGCACTGACGAAATTAACCAGATTGGACTGGATGTTAAACCTAGGATTCAGGTGAAAAATACTGCTGAGCTCATTGAAAAGATTGACGAGGACGAGAGTAGATTGATGATCCAGGTGAAGGAGGAGTTACCTAGTCCCGATGGAAACAAAACAACTGGTGAGTCCCTTGGGTTAGGTAGGCACGAAGCTCGCACCTTTATATAGATTTTTTTTGTACTTAGTGTGGTAGATAGGGGCAGGGGGAGGGGGGAATTTATCGTTTAAAGACACTTGCATGAACGTCTGCACGAATTTGCACTCTCCATTTGTTTGATTATCAGGGAGATCTTCACTCTTTTCCACCACAATTTATTATTTTCTCCAGAACAATTTGAAATCTTTATTATGGAAAAAGTATTTTGCATCACGATAGAGACATTAGTTGGTTTTTGTAATTATAATAGTTGGGCGGTATATTTGAAGTGTTGGTTGTTTTGGTTGATTGTTGCTAGTGGTGAGGGCGGCAGGCACCTATTATCCGGTCAGCGGACCGACGAGCGAACCCGCACTACCGGGCGCCATGCTATCCATCCGGGCTTCCGTGCACCAAGGTTCGTGCCACCTTTCCTCTTTCAGTCCAACAAAAGAAACCAATTGTAACCTCTTCAGAAAAAAAAATCCCCTGTACCGCTCAATGACGTACATCTAATCGCTCAATTTTCGGCATTACAGAGGCACCAGTGCTACCATCAACGAGCTCATCCTCCTCCCACACTCTCTACGGTCCCGAGCAAAGCTGCAGCCGTCCTTTCTGCAAATTGAAGCGAAAGAATCACTACCACTGCAACGCCTGCAATCAAGCCTTCTCCGAACTCGACCGCCTGGTCGCTCATATTGCAAAACACTCGACCGGAGCGATCTTATCCCAACAACAGCACGAGTTACCCCCTCAACCGCCAAATCCCCTTCCCCACGATTATCTAGCTCAGCTGTCTGCCCAAAAGCACGACTTCATGTCGCAAAATGTGCAGATGGCGCAGAACATCCAAAACTTCCAGAATATGCAACGCCAAATGCAACAGAGCCTCTCCCAGATGACCAGCCAGCAGCCACCGGTGAAAGACATTAAGTTGGAGTCTCCTCGTCATGAGTCGAACAATCAGAATAACGTGAAAAGAGAGCCAGACATTCTTCGTGAGGAGAACCATCACCACATGGACAACACCGAAAATGGCCAGTTGCAAGTTCCACCTCCTACTTCAGTACCAGGTGGAGTGCCGAGTGGCTTTGAGCTAGATCTCAGCCATGGCTTTCATTTTCCTAGCCCCGCAGTAATGGCCGCAATGAATCAACAGATAGCGTTGATGAATCAGGCACTTCCTCCATTCCTCCAACACGGAGGCATGTATGCAGGCGCAGCTGGCCTGATGTTCGCTCCTGGAATTCCTCCGGGCAATTTTCTCCCACCTGGGAGAGACGAGAATCCCCTGGCCTCTCTGGCTGCCAACTTGAATCTCAATAAGAGATCGCTATCTCCCACTGACGTCAGTCTTGCTGAAGCAAAGAAGCAGCGGCTCCATCACTCGATGAGAATGCTCAAAGATGAGCCCGTCCCTGAGGGCTACGTCAGGTTCAGGTTCAATGAGGACTGCAGGTATCAGCATTGCGGCTACAGAGAGCATCAGACGCATTTTCACTGTATGCGCCAAGACTGCGGCTACTCATTCTGCGATAAGACGAGATTTGTCCAGCATACGGCGAGACATGAGAGGTTAGATACACTCATGGGGGGTGATTTTCAACAATATAGGGCCAATGTTCCTTGTGGTAGGGCCCAATGTGCCTATACATCGTCCCTGGGATCAATGCAAAACAAAGCCTCCCATTTTCATTGTCTCAAATGTGACTTTGTTTGCACTGATACTAACAAAGTTGTTGCACACAGACGGCAACATGCCAAATTGGATAACATTGCGGCCGCTGGTTTTCAAAAATTCACACCGAGTCAACCATGCGGTGCTGGACAGTGCCAGCATTCCAGAAAACAGACCCATTATCACTGCCTTCAGTGTCAGTATGCGGTACTTGGACTTGCGCAGATGTCTGCGCACAAGTATCGGCATATGGATGCGTAAGGGCAGAGATTAATCAGTTGAGGTTGGGGGGAATCCCCCGTTTCATAATATGGGATTGTTGGGGAATTGGTGGAGCTTCATGAGTTCTTTCCATCCGCAGATGAATCTTTAGAACTATTTGTTGACGTTCGCAGGAAATGGAATCACTTTGGCACTATTGGAGTTATGTATATTCCGATTATTTAAATTTGATTCTGTACATTTTGAGATTAAAATGGTATTCAATTGAGGAGGCTCATTAGAGGAAAAAAATTATGACGAGTGTAAGTCGTACTGAATTTGGTTTTCGGGATGTTCAAAAAAATAACGTGATTTTCGAGGGTGTACAATATTAGTTCTGGAGTTCAGTTGCTTATGGCCTGTGAATTACATAGACTATTTAGTGAGGTTAGTCATTGAAGAGTCCCGTAATTCTTATTGTAAAATAAGAATTTTGCAGAATTCGTGAAGCTCCATGAATTCTTTTCATCCTCAGATCAATTCTTGAAACAATTTACCAGATTTTTATCGTGAAATAGAAATACTAGAGAAACAAATTATAAGGAATGTAAATCGTACTAAAGTGTTTCTAGGGGTGTTCTAAAGAAAAAACAACTAGATAAAATATCTACTAAGAGATGTGTATAATTAATCGTATTTACAAGCAGTATTTAGAAACCCGAAATGATAAAAGACTGTGGCTGACGGTTAAAAAAAGAGAATTCAGCCATTTTTTCTTTTTCATAAAAGAAACTAATCAGGAATTGAAAAAAAAAAGTCGTCAAATTGTTCTTGTTCTATACAACGAGAGATGTATATTAAAAATAGTATATTGAATGAAGAATATACTCTAAAATGTTAATTCATTAAATATAGGCGGGATTTTAGTAGGAGTGTGAATATATTAACTGAAAAATGTAATTTTAAATATTGAAAGAAGGGAGCGTGCGTTTTACGATTAATCGATGCTCAACCCAAGAGAGACAAGTCCTCTGATCTGACTCGAAACGACTAAAACCCCCACCCAAAAAAATAAAAAAATAAGAGAATATTGAGATATTTAAAGAAGACACTACATATTTTTTGAATACTAGCCTTTTCAGAGTGATAGGGTGCCTTTAGAGTTGTATCATTCTCATTCTTTCTTCAGTTCTTAGATAAAATGAACAAAAATGCGTGCCTTATCAGCAACGCAGAAACAATAATTAATTTAAGACTCGATTCCTGAATAAATCCGTAACTTACGTCAATAAAGAGCTAAATTATTGTGGACTTAATATGCTAGTGCCTTAAAAGAAAACAGTAGGTATTCTCAATCCTCTCCCCTCCCCAGGAAATTAGACGGGCCACTGGGAAATCCATTTCCGAATTTTCTTGGAGACAAAAGAGAAATAGTTGAACCGACTTTAACCAACTAGGGTAGCAAGAACAATTCGTACGTTAAATAGTAGCCATTCCATAGAAAGTATACACTGATAGTCATCCCTCCAACCAATCAGGTTTTACGATAGAGCAAAAAACAAAATTGATAGCTCGGAGAAAATGTAAGAAGGCAATGCGAGTGAATTGCAACGCAAAAACATGAATGACCATGATACGCTGTGGTATTCCAGGTAATTCAAGAACACCACAGTTTGTTTTATCAATTCTTTTCAGGTTAAAGCAACTCGACAAAGGCGAGAGGAGTATTCCTGGTTTGGTTGGGTCATAGAAAGCCATATGAGTGCCATACCACGAGTAAACACGATTTAAAATAATTATTCTTAGAAGAATGAAGGGGTGGTCGTGGGGCGTAAGATGCGGGAATTCATGATCAATAATCATTTTAGGTGAATTAATAAAATGGCGGATTTCTTTAGTGGTTGTAATATATTTATTTAGAGGTTAGAAAGGATTTCCTTGGTTTTTTTTTTCTTTTTATAACGAGTCTTGGACTGGTTTAAGACTTTTTTTCCCCCCGAATGAATATCATGTATCGCCCGTTTCGAGACCGATGAGGTGAAGTAATGATTAATGTGGTAGATTTATCCTAGAGTTTAACGAGAAAGATAAAACATTGTGAGAGAAAAATGTATGGGTATAAGTATTATTACATAAAATCATTTTAAAATGAGAGACAATTGAAGAATTGGGTGATGCATGTGTACTAGCAGAAAGATATGGAAAAAAAAAACTATTATTGTAATTCATAATTTTATCTATTGTATCATTATTGATTAATATCATCTATTATATTATACATAATTATTATTGATAAAACACACACGAACACAAACACCTTTTATGTAGCTGTGATTTTGCTTTGAAAAAGTGAAAATTAAACAAAAATATGATATTTATAGCAAGAATTGAGACTATGGGATTTTAGTATTTATTTAGAATGCATCGGCTGATGTATTCTTTCACCCGTCCCAGGCTTGACCATGAACTTACCTTTTGTATTTTTATCGTGAGGGAGGGAGGAATGTGAAATTTTTCGCTGAGCACATTTCGAATCGTTACGCTGGGGATTCGATGTTTTAACGATGATGATGTCCCCGTGACTTCATGAATTTCAGTTCACATTGTGTTATGAGAAAAGTGCACGGGAATTATCTATCTCTACTTGATCTATTTTTAGCTCCCCATTTGAGACATCTGTGCAATTGTCGTGGAGGAGGTAAAGTCGAGCTAATGTAAATAGCTGGCATTAAAATTTTTCAATTTTTTTGCTCAATTTTCCGTCAAATCTATTTGAAGGAGACCTTAATGATTCATTTAAATCACTAATTGAACATGGGATTGAAATCCAATAAGAACAAATTAACATTCTTATCACTTCATATTTTGCATATTAGTTGGTCATTAACTTATCAAACAAATCAATAGAACATAGAAATTAATAACTCATTTGTAGTCATGTTACACTTCCATGGTCTGATCATGCCGCATGAGCGTGATATTTCGCATGTTTTGTAATTATACAATTAATAATCCTAGTCACTGACCCTGTTGTCTGGGTTAACTCCTCGCGAAAATATTTACGTGGGCGCGTGAAGATTCAATTATAATACTTTGATGATTCGGCATATTTTCCATGAAAAGGATCCGAGAAAAATTCCTGAAAGAGATATATTTCATTAATGCCTACTAAGCGACTATAAGAAAAGATGTTTTGAAAATTTTCATTGCCGGACTTTGACTGTCCAAGGTCCACCATTTGTTGTCTTGCTTACATAATAATTCCTGTAATCATCGGCGTGGAATGAACGAATTATCGAACATACGGAGATCACGATCAAATTCCGGATTTCGTCATTGAAATTTGTCCTGTCTGGCGTGAATCGCCTGTCTGGCCACGCGTCCTCCCCCGCCACAATTGGATGCCAGCCATCTACTACATCCGAGACTTCTCGATAAATACGAATATTGATAAGATAAATTAACTCATGGCACATTTGTCTAGACTCACGTTCACCAGAGTATTTTTTATAGGTCATTTGGAGTAATGCTGGCGATGACATTGAGGACCGCCGTTTGAGTGGATGTTTTTTTTTTGTAATTTCTTGAGGAACATGAGGTTCACGAGTGATGCGGGTCCAAAGTGCTCAATGATGGATGAAAGTGCTATAAAATGTCCTCAAATGTGTTAATTTTTTATTACTCAGCACAAAACTGGTGGATGTACAGTGTACACAGCCGTAGAAATGAAGAAATGAAGACGAGAGAAATGGAAGACGAGAGCAACTGCGCACAGAAAACTGTAAGCCTAAATTACGCTTTCTAATGCGTATTTTACATTGGAATTTGGTGTGCAAATTAGCCCCGAAATTTGTGATTACTGTCTTTTATAAAATACCGTCCCATTAAAATTCTGGGTAAAAGTTGTTTGACGGAGAAGCTACCAGAACATCCGCTAATAGTTTTAACTAGCTCCAAGGGTCTCCATTGTTATTACCCCAGCAATCAATAGATGCCCTGAGCGTGCAAGCCGCTCACGTACTCGAGAGAACCGGTAATACCCAATATAAACTACCACAACATCAACTGATGAGTCCATTTGCCACGACCTTGTCATATTTATGACGCAGAAGAGCGCTCATCCGTGCTCTTTTCCCATTACAGGAGCAGGAAAATTAGGGTTCCTCGCGTCACAAATGTCCACTTTTAACGGATAAATTACGATAACCACTGGTAAATTATCCAAGTATGATGCTAAATCAGGAAAATCGAGGGAAATAACGAGAAAATATACCGACAATTTGGAATAAATCCACGTATCTCCGGATGATTTTGTAATCATGGAATTTTCTGTCATCTTCTTTTGCGAATTTCGAGGTATTTATCTAGGGCTGTACTAGCCAACCGATCATGTTCTATTTCTAAAGCGGACTGACGTGTGGGATCAACGTATTATTGCGCAACGGCATCAGTCGTGAGGTAAAGTGCATCAGACATTATCAAAGGTATTCTCTTAGAGCTTGAAAAATTACTATTTGAATTTATTTTTATCATTAAGTCGTTAGTTGTTGATAAGAGGCATTGCAGTCGGAGTTTGTATTTTTTTTCTATTTTTTAATGCATTAATAAAGATCCTTGTTTTAGGGAAACGAATTTTGAGGAAAAATAATTTTCACGACTTGAATATACAAACGCATTTTTTGGATAAATTTGTTCTAACACCCAGTGATTTGTCATCATTGCTGTCTTTCAGCAGAGGAAATCCGCGCAGTGCGTCTATTCCCGCAATGACTGGGGGAAACAGATTTCCCAGTAGATAGTCGTAGATGGAAAAAATGAAAAGTCATTTTTTTCATTTGACAGGTCTCAATTTCTATGCAGCTGCTTGAATGTCATCAAGATAACCCTGAACTATTTGAATTCTACTTATCATCAATTGGTGAGAGGATCAATGATGTGTTTGAAATAAAGGGATCAGCGGATCACGAAAAAGAAATTGAAGTATGAAATGTGGTCGTTAAAAATCATAAATATGTCAATTTTATTATGTTTTTTCACGTCTACTTTGTTTGATAATTTTTTCTACTCATAAGGAAAGGTCGAGTTATGCAGACTTCACCTCGTCCGTCATAAATCTCAAATTATCCAATTACCGAGTGCAAAGGACAATATTACATCAGCCCGATGAATTCTCAAGTCCGATAATTCATTGAATTGTTCAGCCAGAGGGCGGCGGTCTTGGTAATTGGCGGATGAAAAATCCGATGCCTGTGGCAATAATAAATTGCAATGGAACTACTTACATGCCATCGGTAATTGGTCTCCGGAGATTTTTCAATCCCCGAAAATCATGAGATTTTTCAGAGGACAACAGTCTGGCGCAAAATGTATTCAAGAATTTTGTAAGATTTTTTCTGTATCAATATTTTTCAATCAATGGACAATTGCTCCTTGGGTTGATTCTTTTAACACTCGATGACTCGTCATCAGATCCGCTCATTCGCATGGAAAATCCCGCAATGCGTCTATTTCTGTAGTGACCCGCCTCAACAGCTTCCCAGTAGTTCGTCATGATTGCAAAACGTGAATAGATTTTTTTTACTCTCGGATGTTGCAATTTTTGTACAGTTGTATTAATGTCATCTGTACATTCCGGAACTATTAGTTCTCGGGCCGCCAATTGGAGAGAGTATTAGTGATCAGTGTCAAATAGAGATGATTAGAGCATGAAGAAATGGATTTTTCCCTCATGTGGATATAAGTTATCTGGCGATTTTTTCCGTGTTCATCAGTATCGCAATTTTAATATTTTAATTATGAATATTAAGTCTGCAAAAAAGGCACTTTCAACAGATGTCGTAAAAATCCTAATCTCATTGTAGCATACATGAAACATTGATTATTAGAAAAAATCACCGATAAACCGTGATCGCTGGTGAACACGTGATCTTCCGTTAAGCGCAGAATAAAAAATTGCAAATTTTCCGCTTTTGCTTGCACGCACAATTCCAGTGATGCAATGTCAGAATGTTCTATCACATGGAATGAAGCTCAGCCCTCTATAAAGTAATCGGCAGTCTCTTATCAGTAGAAGAAAAAAAAATCGAAACTCTGGAAGTTTGCAAAATTACTCGAACGGAAATTCTAGAAATTCTTGATTTTTCCGTTTTATGAAATTCTTCAATTGCCGATAATTAATAAAAAATATATATATATTTTTTGGCAAATAAGCAGTGCCTCATATTTTACAGAATTTCTGCGAATTTAATTTATAAATATGGTTCCTGGATGAGGATATTTCGTAATGGGTGCAAAAAACATTTTTTTCACGGGTTACGAACAAAATTTCTCATCAGAATGTAGTGAAAATGATATTTCGAGGTGAAGTCTGTAGTAATCAGTTTTTACGAGTCGACAGATGTGAGTTTGAGGAAATAATATTCAATAAACAAATTATTAGACGAGCTAAAAATGACACGACAAGAATTATGCAGAAGCAAGTAACAATGGAAGGTGGTCAAAGGAGTGTGCCCGGTTCTCAGGTCAGGGTCTGATTGTCTCATTGTCCTCTGACTGTCCATTCACCCTGTGGGGTCTCCTTGAGGGTCCCCTGTCACTAGGGGGTGTCGAAACTCTTGTCTCTTCTCTTCAGGTCTCAGTATCTTCCTTGTCTCCAACTCAACTTAAATTTTCCCCGTTTCAGGTCCAAGAGTTAAGCCTAAGACTAGAAATCTTAGAGCAAAATGAATACATTCACCCAAACTCAATATCCGATACTCAGAGCTATTCCTCCAAAAGTTGGCAGAAAAAATTGCTCCAGTGAATCAAAACAAAACTTCTTAAACCTTAATTTTCTGATCTGCCGCGGACCTTGCTCCTAGTCATTCCAAAAATCCACTTGGACTGGCTGGCAGAGCCCGGTTAAATCCTCAAAATCACCCAGCAATCACGTGTACAATGCTAGCACTGCACGTGATCCCCACTGCCCAGCTGCTTGGTTGTCATTTAAAGGGTTCCCAAGTGGCCCTGATAAAAAAGGGAATTCCGGGATTGGCCTGGGGCCGGCTAGGCCGCTACGTTGGACCAATAAGAGCTCGCGAATTGAAATAATAGTTCCGCCGGATGACGATTCGGCGCTGGCGTCGCTGCCGCTATGAGAGATCGACCAGCCTCGACGCCGTTCAGTGAAGCCGCAGTTGTTGACAGTCTCGTGTGTTCTCTGGACCTCTCCGACAAACTAAGAATAATCGTTCAAATGGAAAACAATCGCACCTCGAAGATTTTAAATCTTTGAGGAAAGTCATTCGAGGAGTGTCAGCTGGTGGTGGACAGACTATTACTATGGGAATATTTCGTGAATTTCCAATAGTTTTCAATCTTTGTAAAGAAATACAGTTAGACTGTACATCATTTGAGGTATTGTTTTGGTGGTTTTTGAGGCTGTGATCGGTGGCAAACGCGGACCGAGGTCCCAGGAATATTTTCAAGGTGAGATAATTTAAAATGGATTTTTTTCTTTTCGTTTCAAGTCCCGGAGATGGACAAATTACGTGGGTAAACTGAATGGCCGACCAACGGAATCGGGTGTTTATGCATGTGTTGAGGGGAATTCTACCGTAAGCTGACCTGGCATATCTGCAGGGAATTTGCTCCGATGATTAAGAGGGTTTTGGAATAATTCCTTGAATGTGCCATTTTTTCGGTTGGGGTTTAGAATAATTTGTCTCGAGAGGGGGTGAATTGGCAGGTAAAGTGTCGATCCTTTTTTGGTAGGAACATTATTTCTCGACAGCAAAAATTTTAAGACATTTTTCGGTGGGATAGTTTTGGAATTATTCGAGAAAATTGAATTTTTCCCGACAATTGAATCCCGCAGAAGGACGCTCTTTAAAATTATTTCCTGTAATAAATAATTACAAATATAATCCGATGAACTTCTCCACAAGAGACGTTAATTTTTCTATTGACATTGCCAATTCCTTTTTGGTTCAGCAATATTTTCCCGATTCGTCGATAACTGTTGCATAATCCCCATATTAATAAAAAAAATCGCAATGCAAAAGCGAATGAAAAATAATGCTCCAATAATCAATCTAATATGAAGGGCAAAGATTATCAGAAAGCTCTCGTCTCGTTATGCACTCGAGCACTAATAAATTTTTTTAGTCTCGCATATGACTTCGGAGTATGAACTAAATTAGCACGTAAATTCCAAGTTTGAGTTCCTTTGTTAGAACCGCGGATCATTAACACCTGTATTTACTCGTCTGCCCCGACTTGTCACTCATTATCTCGTTTGAACTCTTTTAAAGCGTTTATCACCTCTCTACGCGGAACAAATGAGTAACTGCAAATATTTTTTCTCCCCCATTATTCATATTTATATTCTGGACAGAATAATTTTATTGTCGATGTACTATAAAGTGTCTTTTGTATTGCAGAAGTCGTAACCCAATCACATCTACGAAAGTAGAAAAATCGGAGGTGAAGAGCAGAAGATAAAACCAGTCGCTCTACCAGTGATAAAAAAATAGAAATAATCATGGATATTGTGTCATCGAAGCCAACGCTAGTTCGCCGAGTTTCTGATCTATTCAGAGGTAAATAAAATTGATTGCATCATTTCAATAAATCGGGCATTTTTTTAGAGGATTTTATCCTGTAAAATCCAAAATACTTTTTCTTTATATGTAAAAGAGACAAACAAGATTTACTATAAATACTACAAATATAAATATAATAATTTTTAAAAAATCAAATGTGGGGTTGGGATATTACATATTTACCAAAATTTTTGCTGATATTTTTTCTAGGCGAAACTATGAGCCGCAAAAAAAGTTATCACTGAAATTTCGCTATCTCTTTTAGTTTCGTAGATATTTTCAAAATCTCAACGAAGTGTTATTGATCTTTGATTACTTACCCCAGAATGTTTACATCCCAAAATAGTAAGCCCGTCATTTCCGAAAGCTGATACCACTAAATGCATTCGAACGATAACAGAATTGTTGTTTCAGTGCGGGATTTATCAGGAAAAAAAAAGTTTGATGCAATTTCCTAAAATCTAATCAACTCTTTCATTCAATCACCCGAGGCGATAACAAAAATTCTCAACTTGTTTTCAAACACTTATAGTCCAATTCCAAAAATACATTTATGATCTTTCTCTTGCAGACAATAACACAAGTGGTTCCCAGCTGTTCAGGCAGTCTTCGATGCAGATGCTGCGACACTGCTGCCAGAATCTGAATCTCTTCTCCTATATCCTGTACTCCCTGGGAGATGTGAAGAATACAACTCAAAAATTGATGATAAATCAGTTGATCTCAAAATTCAGGGATCGCCTTCTCCAACTGTATCTGAATCTTCGTCTGTTAGTGCACAGTAAATTACAACTAGAGCTACCAAAGTCATCAGTTCAATTAGAGACTGATGCCAAGAAATTCACAAAATTCGAGAGACAGAAGAGAAAACCACATTCACTTCTGCTGATTTTAGCTGTTTACCTTGCACCACTACTTCTCGCCTTTCAACTCGTTGGCATTTTATCATTACTTGTATTCGGCAAATACCCACCGGGATTTGTTTTCTTACTGTTAGCCCTTCTTTTCCTCGCCTGTATATCCACAAAAGTTCTCTTCCACGACAACGACAATCGGAAATACAAAAAACGTGACAAACGAAAAATAGATTAAACACATCAATCATCATTTCGACAATCATTGTTTATCCGTAATTATTCTAGCCCTCGATTTTTGTATTCTAATCATCTCGTTTGTATTTTTCCATTCTTCATTGAAAAACATTTAGATTGTGTTGTCTATTCCAGTCGATAATTGTCTAGAGGAAGTTATTGTGATCAGATCAATGCAATTAAAAATGAACAGGCTATTTTCGATAGATTAATTACTATCTATTATTATCTGTCATTTCTATCTTATTTTTAGAGTTTATAATTTAAAGTGACACAATCACAACTTCATCCCATTCTCTCTCGTGTGTTATCCATTTTACCCCATCTATATTGTGTTTACCTGCTCAAAGTGAGGACTAATTGAGTCAGTGCAATAAATTTAGAATTTAAATGATACGAATGTTGAATATGCAGCAATAAGACTGAATATAAAATACTAGTATGTAGTGGAAATATTGTTTTTTGTAAATATATGAGTTACATGAGGAGGTGGTTTAAATACATTGAATTAATTAATTGGTCACTTGTTTATTGACTTTTCTGGAGAAATTTACATTCACAAATTCCGCCAAATACTTATGAAAAATTGTTGGCAAAATGACAAATATTCTGATAGATTGTTCGTGGAGCACAAAGGGGTAGTTGCTTTTCGAAAAGACATTATAAGTATTTAATAGTTATTATAAAAATTTGAGAAACACTTTCGCCTTGGTTTCCACGACTACTGAACCTATGATTAACAATTATACTGGAGAATACTGAAAAACAGATGAAAATTCTGGAACGTTAATTCCCGAAATTGACTTATTCAGGTAAAGATGACAACGATGAAGTTGACAACCGCCTTATCGAGAAAGTTGGACTCTACTATCTGATCGTAGTCAGAGTAGTAAATACTGATGTCACTACGACTAGCGATATTATTATAACGGAATTTTCTCTGGCGTCGGATGACTCATTGGAGTAAGGTCCTATATTGGCTGCGTATGCTATCACATGGGCTACGTAGTTCTGCTCGTGAGTTGAGTGGATTAAATGAGAAAATGGGCCTAGAAGAAAATTTGAGATTTAATATGCATTTTTCAAATTCTCAAGTGGTGGACAAATAGGGGAATCCCCGGTGTTTATTAAGTCATCGAATGGCGCTTCTAATGAAAGGTAATGTAACCAACTGTCGTGGAAGTCATGCTCTGCTCTCTATTTAAATAATATAAATATACATTGTAAAAATACTATTTTTTGAAGTGAATCTTCTTTAGGCGCAGTACAATAAAGTGAAAATATGGCGAGACATTTCTAGAATTATTTGAGGGGAAGGGGTTCAGTCGGCGGCGGTATTTTTGATATTTAAAATTTGACGTCGCTCCATACGAACAACTCTTCTCCGTACAAGAAAATTTCGTCTCAATAAAAAGACGAAATTTTTTTTGCCTCAATCAGAGGATCCCCCCACTGGCGGGTCCTCTGCCAAGCCCCCACCCCTCTTTAGTTTTCATTTTTATACTATTTTTTTTAGATTTCTAATTATAGGAAATATGGATGTACAACTTTATAAACAAAAACTTCCTTAAAAAAAAGAAACGGATCAGGTGTTGCGTGTTGGTACCGCAAAATCCAATCTCAGCAGCGTTTTTTTTTTGGAGGTTGGTACTTGGACGGGTGACCGCTTAAGAACCCTTCGATCGCCTAGAAATGAGAGGCGGTATTCATGTTTTAGCAGCATGTTGTTGCTATCTAATCAGTGCGACAGATGGATACATTAAGTAACTGCACAATTGGTTGGATATGTACTCGGATTTTACATGGTTTCCCGTGCGGTCCTAGCTCCGAAGGGGTCCATTTAAGAGTAAGGCGGCCATGATATGTAGATAACAATGAGAGGAAAGGACAGGTAGACTAGAGGACGGGATTCAAGTCAAGAATTGCTTCTATAAAATTAATGGAACAGAAAATAGGAAAGATAATGAAATTTAATGGCGTATTTGAGATATTGAGCAAAGAATTATACCTATTGCATAAATTGGAACATCACCGCCCCCATGATATGCCTCATTGGTGATAATCGCCGCTTGTTGACTATAAGTAAAGTCACTGGTATTGAATTTAGATGGATCGATTCGGGAAGCTCTCCCATTTTTCACCTCGTAAGCCATATTGTTAGGGCCACCAGTGGCATAAGATAATATGGTGTAGGGAGTCTCATCTAGCTTCGATTTTTGGGATATTCCTGAATAATTAAAAAATCTTGGATAACGCAATGATACTCACATTGTCATAAATTTTGAAAATTAATTAATCACTATTTCTGATTTTTTGAGCTGGTAAAATCGGGCTTTTCTCAAATTTACAATCAATTATTTAATTGTCAAAAATTTCTATTCAGATAAAACAGTTACCCAGAATAGACGACCCCCTATCACTATATCCATTGAAGGTCAAAGAGTGCGAGTGATCACTCGTGACAATAATCAAAGTATTATCAATGTCAACTAATCCCAATGTAGTATTAACTGCATCGGAGAGTCTGACAGTCTCTCTGAGTGCCTGTGCAGCGTGTCCTCGATGATGAGCATAGTCAATTAGCCCCCCTTCCACCTGACATTTACAAGAATAGTAGATTATATCACAATACGGATGGAAGTATTTATTAACGAATTGAATAACGACTTTTCGTTTACTAGTAAACGAAGAATGGCACAGTTCGCCACTTGCTGAACGTAACATCACTAACAAAAAATATAGTTCGGATCCACGTGCGACGGGGTATTTCAACTCGTGTGATTGGCAGCCCTGGGCTTCGCCTCGAGCCGCCAATTTCAAATTCGTTACCAGCCCGTCGCACTTGTATCGAAATCTACTATTTCATCACACTGTGTCGGAAAAGTACTTTTTCGACACATTGAGATGAAAAATATTGTTCGTAACACGTGAAAAAAGTGG
>JAPYZN010001231.1:0-18547 GCA_030522865.1 Psyttalia lounsburyi
TGGAATCGAGTCTCAATGGGAATTTCATTTCGATTGAAACAATTTCCTTATAATCTGTTTTTAATCGACTTATACTCGATTCCAACCGATTTCCAGCTTGAATCGACTCGCAATCGACTTGCAGGGAACCTGATTGTAGGTCGTTTAAGCTACCCAGACTCGACATCACAATCGACCAACGCTCGAATGGCAATCGACTAACCGGGTCGCTCGATTCTTAGAATCGACAGGTCCGCCAGGGAAGCACTAACATTAATCAAGTTATCTTAGCAGTTGACTTGGCTGAGTTTAACAGGAATACCTTCCAGTTTAAGACAGCAAAATATTATAATGAGACAATTAATAAGAAACACTCACTTGAATTATGTGTTTTGTGCTATTCCTGTCATCCTCGTTGACAGCCCACGCGAAAAGTCCCCCCATGTTGTAGACATTCTGCAGCAGATGCATGGTAGTCTGAAGATTCCAGCGAGTGACATTAAAACCCCCCGTGACATTCCAGCCCCCAACCTTCCTCAGAAGCGTCAACATGGGCTGTCCCCCGAGTGTTTCAATCGTCTCATTAGCATCCATGCATGATAAGTAATACAATTTTGCTTTTTGTTCAGCCTTCGATTTCATCTCGGCCAGTGGTTTTTCTGAAAGACAATAAAATCGTTCAATTCCACCATCCCTAACAATCAAAATGTCCACCCTTGATGGCGAACAAAAACAAAACAATGAAAACTAAGTTTCATGTCACTTGGTCCAAAGGCATGAGCATTGAGCCGAGTTTTGTCAAAGGCTGCTCCCAAAATTGGAGCTTTCAATTACGAGGAAGTGTACAGACCTAGAACATTCTTGACAACAAGTTGATTCTCCTGCTCCAATTTGCCAAAAGTACCCCACATACTCTTTCCATCCGGTATTGGATTCTTCTTGATCCAACCACCGCACGCGTATTCATAAAAATCATCGCAGGGATCGACTTTTGGGTTGATGCTGTTGATGATGGATGCAGCCACTGTTACGCAACGCTCGGTCAAGCAGTGCAGGCCTCCTTGAAAAATCAGTCATTACATTCCAAACGCCCCCGCCCCCTTGCGATAACATCGATTATTATTTAGCACTGGTACAGACCATCTGTGTTTGATGTGACGTGCAGAATTTGCGAGTCATCCCAGCCGTGCTTTCTTCCCATCATTACCAGGAGAATGATGACCATTAGGAGCAGGCCGGTACAGGTTACAACTAGGCATTTCTCCAGGATTGTTCTGGCTCTCCATAAAGTTGTTCCCTGAGGACAAGTCACCGAATGGGTGGGACTGATTTTCTCCAACATACAGCAAATTGAATTCCACTTATTAGCAAGAAAATAATAAACTGTAGTCACGAGTAGAAGGACAGATAAATTCACTCATATATCAGTTTATTATGAATATCAATTCAACTTTCGCGTACTTAGGGTTTTCAGTGCTCACCAATTGCAGGTACGCAATAACAATTTATTTGGATATGAGGAGATAATGAACGAAAGATAAATTCAACCCTGGCTGTGACCCGGAAGTCTCACGAGACGTCTGAATTTTAGAATCGCCAGAGGCTTCCGAGGGGATTGTTTTTCTCATTTTTTCAAGAGCTTCCTGGACAATTTGGGCAGTTGCCAGATTGTCATCAAGAGTACGCTGGGTAGGTTCCTAGTGGCAATCTTCTGGAGGTTCATGATGGGTTCGCCATGCTCAGCGTGCTCTGATGTTCTTTTATTATACGGAGGGACACTCGTCACCAATGGCCTGAACCCCATCGCCCCCATCGAAGGACCGAACAAGTCGAATTTGCATTGTAACACGATTAGCTTAATTGCATACTCTCTTTCTTATTTTTATTGGTTAAATAATACCAAAATTGATGATGAATAATTTCTGGAAATTCCGTTGGACGTGGGGAAGTCTTCAGGCAGTGATACAGACAAGTGGGCAAGGGATATAAATTCTACTTCTCATTTCGCAAGATAAAACTGTTGAAAATGCTGATAATTACCGAGTGATATCTTATGTGGGTTGCGGATGTACTTATTCCCTCGCTGTTCAGCACAACTGAACCGATGCTGCTACTGTCTTCATCCTCGAATTCCGCCTGCTTGTACCTCGTCATCTAGAATTCAGTAGATTATTCTCATAAGTGAAATAAAAATCTCTCATTTCAATCCAACGAATAAAAAGCATTTATTCTCGTTGAATTTATCCCGTTGTTCTCCAACTTCTCCATTCTCCATTATTGGTAATTAATCTATATAATGATGATAAACAATTGTCGCTAAACGACTCGTCACTATTCCAAAGGTCATGCGAAATAGTTGAAAATCCGGGTTAAATGTGGCGGACCAGAAATAAACTATTCACCGCGAGGGCCTAGAGTAGTCGTAATCTCCAAGACATCCAGCAGTCTTGACGCATTCAATGTCTACCCAATCCTCCCGAGCATGACCAACAATGGGACAAGAACTACTGATCACTCCTGGACAGTTGGGCCAGCTAATGTTTTTACCGCGCGCGTCTATCCAGTTTCATCCAGCGATAACAATTTGTTAAACTTCTCTCTCCGACATTCAGTATTATTCACTTATATCTCAATCCCTCTCCGCTATTCATTCGCTCTCGTTACACATGCCCAGTCTACTGAGTGACTTTTTGTGTCAACATGTGGTACAACTCAAGGAATCACTGAAATACCAGCGATTTCGCCTGCTGGGATGAATTTTATTCGTGCGCACGCGTTGGGGTATTAATATTTTCGGGTAAATAAACGCAACAGGGAAGCGCTGGGGCAATTAATATGTGCGTTAAAAGTTGTTTAGATATTAACGAAGGGACAATGTCCATTTTGTTTGGGGATTATATTTTTTTGGGGAAATTTAGAACTTTTTTTGACATCATTTTTAATAGTTGACAGTGTTAGAGCATTTTTTTCTCAATAGTTAAAATTTAACAATTGTTATTTCTTCTTCTCAGCTGTCAATTTTTGTTTTTCTCAATTGCTGAATTGAGATCTTGATCCTCAGGACTCGTGTGGTCCTCATGAGTTATTGAAATTAAAAACAAAGAGACAATTTCTATTTTTCTATTTTTATTCCTGATTTTTTTTCAACACCTGGTGAGCAGAAAAAAAACCCTCATCATTATAAAAATAATTTCTTTGGTCTTGATATCTAAATATTAAATAATTCGACATTGTTAGCATTGAAAATAAAAAGCTGAGACTATTTATTCTGCCGCTTATGACCCTAAAATTCCCATTCATCCATACATTTCCAAAATCTACGCAGTTATCTCTACGAGCTCAATTCCCCATCTAGTCTAGTCTCTAAAAATATCGGGGGAAAGAAATTAGACTTTCAAACCTAGACATCAATTATTTATTACCCGCACTCCTCATCTCCATATCGCCTCCAAAAATACCTCCAACATGCCACGAGCGCCCCCCCGCCCCCTCCGAAAGAACCGGTGCCCCAGAAGTGAAATTGTCGACGAAAAATTTTCCGAAAAATTTCCATTGTTTTTTCTGGAGGCCAAAAAAATAATTGATAACTACCTTTACTGACATTTTGTCGCAGCGTGTCCCCCAGTGGATGCGGCAATCACTCCATGTGTTAATTTCTGATGACCAAAAAACACCTCGGCAGATCACCTCCCCCAACGGTTAAAAAAACCCCATACTCCTCAATTAATCCAAACAAAATTATGAGAACGTACTGTTCCCTACGTTCTACTCTGCAGACGAGTTTCTCCCCATTATCCACCCCCTCCCCATCGCATCTCAATTATTGATTTTCCACTGAACCTCGTGTGACCATTTTATTACCCCACATCTGCCATCTAGCATCCACCAGTGACCGATAAATGATAATAACAAATATTGATAAATCCGTTTCATTGAATAATCCGACAAATGTCCGCCTCAAAACGTAAACACAACAAATGAATCAATAAACCTCAACGCAATGGTAATATAAACATTTACCTAAAATTTTCCATTATCCAATTGACAGTCCGCCGACAATCGATTTCCCCAGGAATTTTTGTACTGACTCCGATCGTTGACAGCCGCTCACAGTCTTTATGTATTTATTATTAATAACGCTTGTAATTTGTCGATAAAAAATAAGGCAATAATAATACTTATTCTTATTAATAAATGGATAAACCTCGAAATTTGTTGTAAACAAAACCCGATTTTTATTCTCACGTTGATCATACAATTCTCCTTAATGCAAAATAATTGATGATGTAGATTTTTTAAAATAAAAAACACGGGTTGTTTATTTTTTGCCTTTGCCTGCTGGAGCCTTGGTGACGTCGTCGGGGTTCTCAGCAGCATCTTTAACTCGCTTAGCACGAATGCCAACGAGTCGGGCGTCAGCCCTTGCCTTCCTGAGGGTGATATAGGCAGCAAACTTCTTCTCTTCCTCGGTAATGGGCCTTGCCTTGGCCTTTAGAACCCCGGAGGAGAGAATGGGCATGGGAGCGCCCTTGATCTGAGTGGCAACTTTGCACTCGGCGGGGCTGGAATCTTCCTTCTTGGGCTGAAAAATAACAACAATTGGTTCAACATCTTGGGGGAATGGCACAGATAAGATGAAAATGTCTCCAGGATTTTTTTTTTTGATTATTGAAGTGTCAATATGTGCGCAAGAGGTGGACTTGTGGGGGAAAAATTATGGGAATATTTCTTAAAAGAATTGAATTCTCGTGGGGAAATACCTTCTTTTCATTTTTGGGGAAAAGGATGAGGTTGGCCCTGTACTCCTTCAGCCGTTGTACGTTTGTTTGAAGGGACTCGATGGATTTGTTTCGTCGGCGATGATCCACTGAAATCCCGATGGATTTGGCAAAATTTTTGTTCAGGCCCGCGGCCTTCACCTCGCCAAGTGTAAACCCACGTCCGGCACGAACTTTCGTGTGGTAGCGGACTGTGGGACACCTGACCACTGGCCGAAGAGCGTCAACAGGTCTAGAAATAAGAAAAGTCCGTATTAATGAGGCTCTCAGGACTTTTTCAAGACAAGTTAAATTGTATTAGAAAAATAATTGAATAATGACAACTAACCTAGGAGCGAGAGCACGTGCTTTCTTCACACGATTGGTCTTCCTTCTGATTTTCCTGGCTGGCTGATTGAACCAGGTCCTGACATGTTTTTGCCATGACTTGTGGAAATGGCCATTAGGCACCATATTATTACCCTTACCCATTGTGGACCTGTAAAAATCCAATAAAAATCTGTAAAGACGTCGACGTCGGCGACCCTAACCTCTCTCGGTGCCCAAAAATGCCTCAGGAGACATTATTTGAGGCCCAAAAATGCCCCAAAAATCGTAAGAATACCGAATAACTAGTGAAAATTATGTTTTCATCCTCCAAAATATGATTTTCAGTGCTTTTGTAACAATTTTTTGGATTAATTTCGAGTCTTACCAGCTGGATTGTCTCTCGGCACGCTGGAAAAGGAAGAAAGAAGGAGAAATGGCGGCTCTATGCGCACGCAAACTTTGGTTACCTGGTGGCGCTCTCAGCCAGGGCGGGGGAAATTTTAGAATAACGTGAATTTTTTTCTTATTATTATTTTTGCTCAGCGACAGGTTACATAAAGTCAATCGTATTCATTTTCTGGTATCACTGTTTGCTATTGTTGTCTGCCGATTGATAAATTTACAATTCAACTGTACACTTCTTCTTCCCCGACCAATGAGAGCCACGGGATACTTTCCACTGCTCCTCCGGCAATGGAGGCTGCTGAAGGAGAATTGTTGACAATTGGATTTGTCAGTGAACGGGAGAAAGAGTTACCTGTTGATTATTAGCGTCAAACTACACCATGATAGGGTGCACCAATCGTTAAACAAATCGTTAACTAATCGTCAGGTCTTCTGTAGTCAATGACGAAATAAAAAGTCCAAGTAGTTGATAAAAAGGATCGATTGGTGAGTAATTACTCCTGCCCAATTAACTTTTGCTTATTAAGATCATTTTTATTCAATTATACTTTCATTGTTTGGTTTCTTTGCTTCATCTCTCCTTTCCTTTTTCACTTTTGTTGACAGATTTTTATTTAAAAGAGATAATTCTCTCTGAGGGGACCCATATGGCCCAAGAAATTTGCTTACAACATATGGTTTAGTCGTTTGTCATTGATTTTTCTTTATGGGACTGAAGATTTTTAATTCGGATTGCGTCGACAGCGAATGACGTCGAGAGGTGATTATGAATATCACTTGTGTCCAGGTAGTTATTATATTTATTTATCTTTTCTTGGTTAAAATAAGAGACGCATGAAGGCCAACATTTGATAATTCATCGACTTCCTGAAGGAACACATGTCCATTTTTTTTTTTGTATTATTTTTGTTCGTGTGCTCTTACACTCCCCGCCCCAAATTTTATGTTATTAATGAGAAGTAATTGGAGAGCCTGGGGATTATAAAAATTATTGCACAATTATTGTAATGCTTGCAGATACAGAAAATATGGATCAGATAGGCGAGCCATCACCGAGCGAGCGTCTCGAGGGGTTTAGGTTTCTCTTCTTGGTGACAGAAACAATCGGTGGAGCTCTGATTGTTCTCGTATTAGTTTGGATGACCAACTTCAGGGGCGGATTCGCCTGGTCCTCCAATGTTCAACTACAATTCAATTGGCATCCGCTCCTGATGACAATTGGACTTGTCTTCCTTTACGCCAATGGTAAAATCAATCACCTTAAAATTAAAAAAAGGAACAAACTCAAGCTCAATAATTGAGTTGAGACTGTCAGAATATGAATAATTTGCTCAATCAATAGTTTTTTCTTCAATTATTCCATTTAAAATCCAATTTTTTCCAGGAATGTTGATCTATAGAACCCAGAGAAACATCCGAAAACGTCGGCTAAAGCTCCTCCATGGGGGAATGATGGTCTTTACTCTATTTTTAACAATAATTGCACTTGTCGCTGTGTTCGACATGCACAACAACTCCAACCCACCAATACCGAATATGTACACACTCCACAGCTGGGTGGGGCTCACCAGTGTCATTTTATTCGGCTGTCAGGTGACAAAATTATCAACAGATCTTGAAAAATGTCTACCCTCCTTCATCGATTAAAAAAAATTGTTTTTCTTTCAACTCTCCCGTCCTTTGGCGCCTGTAGCATAAAATGTATACATTTTTAAGCCTTTCGGATCTTTTCTCCAGCTCTCAGCTGGAGATTCCTGACTTGTTCCCCTTCTTTTCAAATATCCTGTCAGCCCAAGCCCCCCTAATTTACAATATTGTTTAATTTTCAAAGTGGCTCGCTGGTCTAGTCTCTTTTCTGTACCCCGGAATCCAAGCGCCTCTTCGTGCTGCATATTTACCTATTCATACTTATTTCGGGACTGCTGGATTCGTCGGAGTCATCGCCTCCTGCCTCCTTGGACTAAACGAGAAGGCGATTTTTGCTCTCGGGTAATTTATTTGAGCATGACTCGCCAAGACGTCCAAGGATTATTGGAATGAATATGCTTTTTTTTGTAGACCTCAAACATATTCACAATTCACGGCCGAAGGAGTTTTTATCAATTTTATTGGGCTCTTGTTCATCATCTTCGGGGGTCTCGTCGTGTACCTGGTGTCCCAGGAGAGGTACAGAAGACTACCTCGTCCTGAGGATGAGGTTCTCCTCACTGGCACGTCTCAATGAATCTCATCTCGCAATCAATGCTAACAAATTTATGAGTATGAATTATTTTTTGTGGTGCACAAATGGCGAATTCCCATTATTTATTGCTTAAATACGCTATTATCTAAGTACAACGAAGGTGGAACTCGGTGCTTGTATCAATAAAATATTTGAGATGTAAATATCGTCCAATTAACAAGTGTTCATCTTTTTTTCCCTCAAAAGGCGTGTGAACAACTTGGGAAGTTTCAGAAGGTTCAGATGACTTACAATGATCTCACTTGGCCCTTCAAGGAGTCCATACCCTCCATAATCAGATTTCGATTACTTTTAGCGTGAGAGGATTTTATTCATCCCCTCTCCGAGGCCCCCCCCCCTCGACACTCCGCGCTCCATTCCAACCTCCAAGACTTCACCAACGTCACTGGAGCGTCATGACTCCAGTGTTTTGATCGCTCTTTATTGACCCACAATATCCCTGAGACACCCGGAGCAATAAAAACTTATTGTCGTCAACTATTGCACACCATCAAGTCAATTGATTCCGAAAATTCGGATGTTTCAATCTACTTAAATGAAAAATCAATGGTTAACCACACACCAACAACCCAAGCCAAATACCAGCTATTAAATAGTGTCATTCCGTAAGTAATTTCATTTAACGTATACATAAATAAATAATAATAATAATAATGATCTTGAGTAATTAGTACAAGTGACAAAATTAATAGCCAATTGCAAGTAGATCAAGTTGAGATGAAAAGAATTGGTGGCTGGAAGGCATGAGAGATTATTCTAGACAAAAGAGAATGTTCCATTAGTTGTTCACCTAAGGCCCCACTGACCTTCATCAGATTCTATTGATTATAATTTATAATTAGACAATTGTGGTGAGGGATAAAAGTGGATAAATGTTCCAGAAAGCAGTCGAGGTGCCGGATCGTTTGTCATCCGTTATTCCTGCTCATCGGATTGGTGTTTATCAGTGTTGGGCTTTACATCGACCTCAGGAGTGCGTCAATCAGAAGTGAAGAAGACAAATTTAGGGAGAGGTTGAGGGTGGAGAATGCCGAGACTTTTGCGTGGACACGCCGGGCTAGGATGTACGCCGAATCGGCGAAGGAAAACCAAAATGTTGACAGGTACGAGAATCAACTGGAAATAATGTTTTTTCAAGCCCGAGTTTTGGTTGCTTTTTTTTGTTCAAGTAATTGTCTTTTCCCTCAGGAACTCAACCCTTGACTCAGTCTCGCCCTCACTCAACAGCACCCTTGACCCGCTCGTCGTCTGCTACTACACATTATCGGGATTCCTGAACACGTCGGGAGATCTCGGTCCGTCGGACCTTGACCCTCGTATTTGTACGCATATTATCGTGGGTTTTGCGAGCGTGGTAAATAGCAGATTATACCCAGGTCCATTTCCCACCATCTACACAGATGTTGCCGCCCTGAAGGATAAATTTCCGAAATTGAAAGTGATGATATCCGCCGGTGGTATCAACGAGATAGACTGTGGCTTTCCGGAGATGGTGAAGACCCACGCAAGCCGAAAGATTTTCATCAATTCCGTTCTCAATATTACGAAACTATTCAATTTAGATGGTTTGGATATCGACTGGGAGTTCCCGGCCTGGCTCGGAGGCAAACAGCGTGAGAGAATTTATTTTGTGCAGCTGCTGCAGGAGATGAGGAGGGCTTTTGACAGAAGTAAGTCAATCTTCACTTCCCAATTGCCTTCACTTCCCAATGGCCTTGCAATTGTTAACGTTCCAATTCCGAGTTTTTCCTGTTAAAAATAACAAATTGGGACTCAGGAATCTGGATAGATGTTTAGACTGTTCGTTGTAACAGTTGTGGTTATGTTGTAACAGGTGGAAGACAATTGATCCTGTCAGCAGCCGTTGGTGCGCCGTCGGCAATAGTCGATGAGAGCTACAACGTTCCCCAGATCGCCGAACACGTGGACTTCGTCAATATAATGGCTTACGACTATCATTACTACGTCTGGTATCTCCCGGTGACTGGTTTGAATGCCCCCTTGTACCCCAATCCTCTGGAGGCGGGTTACTCCGCGACCTTGAATGTCAATTACTCGGTTTTCTACTGGCTTTCGAAGGGAATGCCCAGGGAGAAGATTGTCGTTGGGATTCCCACCTACGGCCACTCGTTTCTCTTGGATAACGAGAGGAATCATGGACTTATGGCGCCTGCCAAGGGCTTCGGGGACCTGGGGGAGGCGGGATTCGTCAGGTATGGCGAGATCTGCGAGTTCATCGGGCGAGGGGGTACCAAGGTCTTTGATGAGGACAGCAGGACTCCCTACGTTTATGGCGGACTCGAGTGGGTCAGCTTCGATGACCACGTCAGCGTCTTGGAGAAGGTGAGGGTCGTATCCATTTCTGGATGTCGTCGAGTTGAAGCACATGGAGATAATTAAATCCTAGCACTGATTGTATTGATTGTTGATGGTAATCCTTGGAGAATCAGTCGTGGTCCACTTGATTTCCATACATCCAATTGCAACGACGACACAAGCGTCTTTTCTATTGTCTTTTAATTTCCTCATTTTAGGTGGAGTGGATAAAATCCAATGGCTTCAGGGGCGCAATGATACTGTCCTTGAACACTGATGACTGGAGTGGCGTGTGCCGGGACAATGAAACATTCCCACTGACACGAATTGTTGCTAATAATTTAATGAGATCTCGGGGATTGTAGGGTCTTTGGGTTATTTCTGATTCAGGTATTATTTGAGTGTTAAAGTTTTAGGTGAATGGCAAAGAGCTTTTACCAGGTTTTACCAAAGGTCTTTCTGTAGGCAATATAATATGTATACAATATACGCATACGTTGTTTAATAGCTCAATTTTTTTAATGCAATCATTCCAGTGATTGAAGTGAGTGAAAAAAAAGAAAACATTAATTTTTCGGGGTATACTAGATCTGCTTTAGACTGTCATTTGGCTTTTATTTTTATTGACATTCCGATAATGAAAATTCATTCTCTTCAGCATTTTTTGGATAGTTTTTTTAACCTCCCGATGAGGGAGTTAATTTTTTTAGTGAATTTTTAAACATCGTCGGAAAATGGTTTTAACGGCGCAATTTTTTTTTTTTCACTCAACAAAAAGTCGGGAATAATACAACAAAAAAGCATCTCCAGTAATATTAAACTAGTTTAATAATTTTCTTCATCATGACAATTCCAAAAAACAATTAACAAAATACGAGATAATTCTCGTTTTATCAGTATCTGAATGTGCAATAGACCTCCTAACTACTGAATTAAGCACTGAATGTTCAAATAACTAAACCAAAAAAAAAAAGTTTATCAATTAATCAATACCTCGAAAGAAATATGGAAATAAAAACAATGTACACGAGAATTGAATAAATAAACTGCGAGGAGAGTAATAAAAAAACTTGAAATTTACGATTGGACACTGGTTCGTAAAACATGGAGTAACATGTTTCATTTATTTAAATAATAAATCAGTGAATAATTAACCATTTACTTAATGATAATTATCAATTACGAAGGCTCCCTTTCATATTTTTTTCTATTCTTTTTACTATATGTATAGTTATCGTGTATTTATTAATTTATTAATTTAATAAATCTATGCAATTAAGCATTCGACGATATTCACAGTTCATTTTTTTTTTTCATTCATTATTCCATTGTTTTTAAAGGAAAAAAAATATGAAATGCGTCAGTTTCATTGATTAATCATGGAGTAAAATTACTTAATCCCTGTTATCCCCCCTAAATATTGAATTTTACGTAATTCATTGCCTTTTATTCCTCAGTTATCTGAAAATATTCTTCATCAAATGAACGAAAGAAACGATTTTTTTAGTTAAGAATTTGATTTTTCGTTTGATCAGGTGTATCCAGTAATTTTGCAATAGTTATTATTGGCGATATCTCGAGAACAACTCGGCTAAGTGAAAAATGTGTTATGACCTTTTTTCAAGGGCATGGAATTGCCAACAAAAAATGTCCTACAAATTTTCCTCCCCAAACCATCTGTTCTCGAGATAATCACCCATTCATCAAGACGTGTAAAAAATGTGAATAATCAGTCATAAACGAACAACGAAATCCTGTTCAATTAATAGCCCAATCAATTCAAACTTGGCGTTCTGCCGATGTCCCACTGCACCTCGATGCTCGGCCACTTGGTCTGGAGTACCGTGAGCATGGGATTGCTGTCCAGAATGCATTTTACTGTGCACTCCAGGAGTACAGCCTCACCAGTGTGATAACGCAGACGATTGTCTGGATTAGAGCGAGGTAAACCATTGTAATGGTACAAGGTGAAGGTGTCGGGGCACGTTCGGGGCTCCTCCGGGAAGAATTCGTCCATGAATGAAGCCAGAAGAATGATCCCCAGGGACTCATTATCCAGTTTTTTCTTCATTATGTCGACACTGAAACAAAAACGTCACCAATCACCAATGCTTGCAGAGATCTGAAAAATGAGTGCATTCAGAGAGAAAATCTATGAAGATCATCCTCTGGAGGACTACAAAAAATCACTGGTCACATTGTTCTCAAAATAAAGGCGTTTTCGAAATAATCACGAACTAAACTCGAGATTTCATTTTTGGAAAAGGCGATTGTTAGCTCTTGACGAAAATTATTGTTATTGGTTTATTCCATTGCAGACATAACCTCATTATCACAGGAAAAACTCACTATTCATCGTCAGCAACAAGCTCGAGGTCGCCGAGCACGTCCTGAAGGAGATTTGCAGGTATGAAATTGTTGCCCTCAGGGTCGTACTTCTTGAAAACTCTCCTGGCGTACTCCGCCGGTGTCTCGGGGCTCACCAGTCGTCGGTCTGATGAAAAGAGAACTGTGAGATGTGTCTCTGAGCCCAACACCCAGACTGGATGTGATGGAGACTTGAGGAATGCCCCAACTTCGCAGTAGCGGAGGTGCTCCAGCAGTGCCAGGAAACCAACCGTATTTTGCTTGTCAATTCCTCGTAATTCTGTTGAAAATTCATTTTTTATTTGTGTTTTCATTTATACAAAATTGGTCGTATTTTTCATTTCAACTCACGCAATCCACCGATATCCTGATCATGATCCCAAACGTGACTGACAGCTCGCCCGGTGAGCATGAGATTAATCAGGCTCTGACTTCCGTACCCATAGACCGAATCGATCACCGGTTCAGTGGGATCTGACATTTCACTCCTCATTCCGTTGATTCCTTTGGTACAAACGACTGTATAGAGCAGGAGGAGAACACCAAAGGGCTCCTTGAGGGACTCTATCCTCTGGGATAAATTTTTTTCTACTTCGTCCAGGGACATTGTCGAAAATATCCTGAAAATCGACCCAGCAGAGGCCTCAAGTAACTGAAGATATTCCTCTTTGCACATATCAACGAATGAATCATGGAATACAAGTGTTTCTAAGTTGGTAGGAACTCCAAAAAAAAAAACTAGAAAGATTTTTCCTCAACGCTTGTCGACTGTTTGTGGACCGAAAACTAATTTGACGATTTAATTGGGCTCTTACCTGAGTCGCGAGTGGAAATAATCTGAATTAAACGGGGATTGTGCCACCTCAGTCGAAACTTCTCCATTAGCCATCGGATTATCTCCACTGTCATCAGTATCAAGATGAACTAGCGAGTAAGTGGGATGTATTGGGTCAGCTGCCTGTCCGATAATTTCAGTGACAGCTCTGACGATTAAAAGATCCTGCTTCTCAGTTGTCACATTTTTCCAAGTGTCTGGGGGCCCCTCCAGTAGGAGATCTTTGAGGATAAAGGCTTGAACGGGCGCGATCACTGCGCAAGGGCCTCCTTCTACCTGGACAAGGGCTGTTGGCTCGTCTTGCGAGAATTGAAAGCCTAATCATTGATAAAAAAAAATGTATATCAAAAATCTTTGGAATATCGGATTTGATGATTTTAACTAAATAATCCAGTGCAGAATTTTTCCTCTGATTGTCCCTCGTTCCCTCCGGCAACTCCCGAACTATTAAATTACGGTAGTTATTGAGAAGGCCTATCCATTAGCGTTAATTAACATTCAATTTATTGATCAGCCAACTAGACATCTCCCAAAACTATAAATAATTTCTTCGCGATCCAGAGACTGGAAATCTATGAAGTAAATAAATCCAAAAAAAGGACAAATTCCCCGGAAAATATGGTCTCCCCCCCCCAGGCAAAATCCGCCCAACCCCAACGCAAATCCCGAGACTCTTACCTTGCGCCCATCTCTGAAAAACATCCTCCTTCGGGCAATTTCCCCACAAAAGCGTTCTGACATCCTTGACGACTCCCTCTTGGAGGCTTCCCTGCTGCTCCATGATCTCCAGAGACACTTCAAGCCCTCAGACCTCTCCGAAAACACGAGAAATCCACCGCTAATAACCCCAAACTCGCTCACTAGTTGTCATACTCCCGAGACACTTCCCAAATTCACGAAATAAAATTTTCACCCAGTGATCTTTCACTTTTCAGCGCCCCTTGGCAGCTTTTCCAAGTCCTCAGACTTCTTTTTCGATGACTATTGTCCACTAAAACGTCATTTGTCGGTGATAATGTGATCACAATTGTCTGGGGAGGTGGATAAATCTGTGGATAAATAACAAACTGGTTAGTCGATTTTAACCTTAAAATCTCTTGTTGGGAAGTTTGGAGGCAAGCTACCTATAGCTAGCGGGGGAGGTGCAGGCATGCAAATGTGGATTATATCAATGATTTGGTGGTTGGAAGGTGGTTAAAGGTAGTGTATTGCAAGTTTTCTGGTATTAAATGCACATTAATTTCAAACAATTGGAAATTTGACCCCAAGTCAGTGGGAGGGGGGCATACTTTGGACGACCCGATACATAAATTTATGGAAAATTCAATGGCGGTCAAAGGTAGAGCGGCACCTAATTGATATGCTCGCTTTTCTTCCATCTATTAATTAATAACATCTTGCTCGGGGCGCCTGCAATATCAGCTGTCTCTTAGATCCTGAGATCCCCCCGGTCCCCTTGCCCTCAGAGTTTGAACAAAGTTATAAAAGGGTGTCAACAGTGGAAGCTCATCCATGGCTTCACTTTGACAGGGTGAATTTCCAATGAAAAATACTGGGGACTGGCGGCTGCAGCAGGTGACAGAGGAGTTGGAAGAGCTTCTGCGTTTATTTACATCGATTCATATCGACTAGTTATGGAGAGTTTGGAGGCTGAGAAGGCGGTCATTGCTCCAGGTTTCAAGGAGGACTGTGCGAGGATTTTGACGGCGTTCGAGACCACAGAGGATTGGAGCTTTGGGGGGTTCTGCCAGCTGTGGAGAAGCATGAAGTTCACAAATGTCTATTGGTGAGCCGGCTTTTTATTGAATCAAGTCAGAACGCGAAGATAATTTGCTTGACGTCGATATAAAAGCAAATAAAAAATAGATTTTATCATTTGTTTCGGTTGAAAATCAACAGCTCAAGTTCTTTTTTTATTCATTCATGGGACATTTTAGCTTCATTTCTGACTCCAAATGACTAAACATCACTCGATTAACTTCAGGAACCGAATGAGTGAAGCAGAGATGCTAGAATTTTCGGAGGAAGCTCTTGCCATTGCTAAAGAGTTCGTCTCTCTCGCCTACAATGACACCCAGAGACTAGGAGCTGTCTTCCTCCTCTACGGCCTCTACTTCAAGTCCCACGTCAAGGGTCCCAAGATCAGACTTACGAGGACTGAATGGGTGGAGCTCCTTAAGCTCAGGGATGACCTCTTCAGGGACAACAAATTCGAGGCAGTCTATGTCCTCAATACTCTCATCGAGTCTCATGCCTTTGCTCTCTGCTTCAGGGATCGAGAGGTAATTTTGTCCATCTTGTTGGCGTTTTGTAAAATAATCTACCCCAAAAATCCTTTTGTGAAAAAACATCCCATACATTCATTCCAGAGCATTCAGTTCTCTGCCGAAAATTGCTTGTTGTTTTTTAAATGCTTTATTATTTATCATTAACTTTAAACAGAAGACAATTTTTTTTGATCAAAAGAGGTTTATCGATTACTCTCAGTGAATAATTTTCATTTACATTTTCAGAAAGGCCTGGAGAATTATTACGCCCTGAGGGATGTTACAACGACGAATAAACCCGTTGCCTTTCACCAAAAGTCCAATGAAATTTTGTCAACTTTGAACGAAATTTTGACAATCAGCGACTCCTACATTCAGACTAAATCAAAATTAATTGAGAGCTCAACTGGAACTGTTCCCAGATTGTACAATGGGCTCGTAATCCAGAGATTATTGACAACTATCAAGACAATCAGAGACTCAAAGGGCAGAGAAAAAAACAAAAGACAGGCAAGTGACGACGATAATTTAGCTAATTCCTCATCTGTTGAATCTGATGATGATGATGAGGATTTTGATGGCGACAGGCCATCATTTTCTTGATTCTGTCCCACCTCTAGGTACATTCAATTATTTTCAAGCTCTTATTGATATTTTTAATAATAAATTCCTAGAAAAAAAAAAACATTGAAAGAACTATTTTTGCAAATTTTTAGTTAATTTCGGGAGGAATAGTTCAAACATTTCAATTTTGAATCGATGGAACAATCGGTTTATCAACAGCCCCTCATATTCCCTAATTATCTACCTCATTACCATTCCTAAAAAAAACATCACCTGGAACTTATTCCCCTAAAGCCTATCCACCCTGAAGAAAATGAATTTTCGTTTCCTACTGAATTCCCCCGGGAGAGTCCCTCTAAGTATTCCACCGCTGATGCCCTGTGACGAAGTTCCTGGCGTGATTAATACACCTTCAGCTGATTATTATCGTCAAAACCGGCGCTGTGGCCGGCATTTCTGACGATGAAGCTGGTGCCGTCGTAGTGCATCCTCCTCTCGCCCCTCCTGACGAAGAGATGCGAGGTCTGGCCGAGCGAGGCGGTGCAGTGGAGAAATGGCGTCGTCAGGGAAGCAGTCCCATTGCTGGGCGATGTTCTCAGCTGGTACTTGTTGCTATTCCTGGCGATTCTCACGAGGCCATCGGGCGTCTGGGAAATCCTGACATTGTTTATCATCCAGTTCTCGACGCCCTCGTCGGTCAGCCAGTATTGAGCGGCGCCGAGGGCGGCAGTGGCTTCCTGGAGGCAGCCCGGGCCGTGCCGGGACTCGGCGTAGAAGACGCTCAGCGAGAAGTCCTTGAAAGGAAGGGGGAGAGGGGAGGGGAATGAGTGGATTTGGGGAGAGGGGAGGGGATGAAAAACAATTGAAGGGTACAATTTACCTGGCTCATGTCCGAGAATGAATCGGTTGTTGTTCTGGTGCCGGCAGCGTCCACCAGGTACACAAGGGCGCACTGCTCCGAAGTGAAACTGACGCCCTTGTACCACATCTTGGCGTACCTAAATCCCGGCAATTGATTAGAAAATGGATGAATACAAACGATCGAGTGAAACGAACTTGTTGTTCCCGTGGGAGTCGTGAGCGAGGATCTCTACACGTGAGCCATATTGGTAGATACGTCCATTGGGATGCAGCAGAGCTGCGTCGGAGCCAGAGCCATTCAGGGATAGCACAATATTGTTCTAAAATTCATCGCAATTAAGCAGTAATAATCTATTTATCAGCCGCCATTTTCTCCCCGTTGCGTGAGTTTATTCAATTTATTGGGTGACAGCTGATTTTTGGGGTCTCAGGCATTTTAGAATTAAATTACCTTGAAATTAATCACCCGGACTGCTCTGTCTATTGTCATATCCACTCGAATTCTGTTGTGAAGACGAAGGGAAATTGTTCCGTGAGGTGTGGCTACAGCCCCAACTGTCGTACCCTCAGGGGTCTCGTGATCCCTCCAATTTTCCTGATAACAATTGTCCTCGGGATAGTACTGAGGTCCTTTGGAGTTCCTGGGGCGCCAGAGGAGTCCGTTGGGGTACGAGGCGCCACCCCCAGCTAGATTGTGCCATTGTTCCCCCGGAGGAGTCTCCATGTATTTGGAAAAATCGGAGTAACGCTTTTGGTTAACCAAAAAATTGTAAAAAAAAGTTTATTTCGTTCCTACAAGGGAAAATGGGGAAATTTGGGGAAATTTGGGGGACATTTTCTCGGCTTTCGAATGCGACGTGACAGCTCCCTAGGCCCTAGGGCCTAGGGTAATTATTTTTTGAGATAATCGACGCTTTAGTAAAAATTATTATTTACAGTAAATTGAGTCGGAAATTTTCCGACATTTTTGATGAACTCTAATCCCCCCCCCCCCCCCCCCCCCCCCCCCCCCCCCCCCCCGCCCCCACCCCCCGTGCTCTAATCCTCCAAAATTATCAAGTTCCCGATCCAGATCCATAATTGCCCTCCCCCCGACAATGATAAATAATCAACGGAGCAGGTGATAGATGATAGAATTCTCCTTGAGACGGAAACAAGTCCCCTATTTGCCACATACAGGTGATACCACCAAATGATAAGCTATCGTCATTCAATTGTCGGCGTCTTTACGTAATTCCTGGGTTATTAATGTCCAACGTGACGGTAATTATCATAAGACGTAAAAAAAAGACTCCTAGAGGAAATACTTTTCTTGAATGGAGAATCTAGTGCCTCAAAAATGATCAAACAAAAACAATGTCTGCAATTTTCTACTTGTCCAAAAAGTCACAGGAAATTGTTTAACAATAAAACTCCTTTTCAAAACGACTCAAATGACTTTACCATTATTTAAATAAAAAAACTACTGAACATCGATCAATATTGCAATAAATGTCTTCATCGGCATTTTCCTTTTTTAAGTTTAATGACGTAAATAAGCACGTATTAAAAAAAAAATGGCGTCCTCTAAACAATCAATCATCAGTGATAAATAAAAATGATGAATTGCGAGGAATAAATTATT